>JAVCKZ010069560.1:0-14042 GCA_034780755.1 Lepetodrilus elevatus
GTGTGTGTGTGTGTGTGTGTGTGTGTGTGTGTGTGTGTGTGTGTGTGTGTGTGTGTGTGTGTGTGTGTGTGTGCTTTGTATTCTGTCGCACATACAGCGTATCTAGGTGTATTAGGAAAACAAACTGTCGCACGAAGTTTTGCAGCTTCGCTAATGGCATCATAAATGATGAATGTTAAAGAATGTATAGCCTACCTATATAAACACACATGCACCATGGCACAATAGAAACATTTAATTTTCCTACGTTCCTCAAACCCGAGAAGCCCTGCGTATTACGTCCTATAATTTTAATGATCACGTGATATATTATTTACGTGGACATAATACTTCGTGGGCAGGCCTGTCAGCAATCACCTGATTAACAATATTAGGTGACGTAATACGCATGATTTCACGGGTTTGAAGTTGAACGTGGTGGAAAACTAACAATATATTAGTATTTCATACACTTACAACGCCGTGTATATATTATCCTTGAATTCATTTCTTCTTCTTTCCATTTTTTTTTCCAACCAAAAATCTAACGACAAATATATATGTTTTTTAGATTAGTTTTATTTACATTTTGGTAAAACTTTGGGATTTCCAAACGAAACCTTACAGGAGAAGTTCAACAAGATAATAATAGTATCGCCATTCCTAGCTCATGTATATATACAATATCACACACAGGATTACGTCGCCCCTCCTATGGGACGCTTAGCACAACCGTGTCACTGGAAGATAGTAGTAAATGTCCGGACTTGACCGATTCAGGTATTCTAAGGGTTTGTGCAAAAAGAAACCAAGTTGAAAAAAAAGTTATTTCTACAACACTCCAATTCAGATCGATCTATGCACAAACCCGATCAACTACACACACTGTTCAGTTGCCCTCTGTGGATTCTCGAAAGAACGAAATGCCTTTCTTGTATACAAGAGTTATCCTCCTCTTGTAGTTTGGTTCCCGTTACAGAGGACGGTTCTTGTGAGAATGTTGCGTTTCAATACTTGGATAGGTCAATAAGAATAAGAAAAAAATATCGTTCATAAAAACATTCTAGCACAAAACAATGAAATGAGGTAATAATCGATCAGCCAAATAAGTAAACAAAAACTGATTATTTTGTTTAGGTCTAGGACACTACAACAGATGCGCTATATAAATGCAATTATTATTATTATTAAACAAACTAACGTTGAAATATCTTCCCTGAAATTGTTAATACAAAATATGTATAAAACGTATTATGATATTTGATCTTTCCATGCACTTTCCGGGGAATTGGAAATCCCAAATAAATATATCGTTCCATAGGTTATGCACTATACTAAACAGTTAACCATAGTGCTAGGTATGTTCTCAACCCAACAGAAGTATGCATACATCATAGCTACCATCCCTACGGTAATTAAATAACTTAATTATCTTCATAAATACTGAATCTTAGCAGGAATCTAAATTCATGCGTTTCCCCTTTACATCATACTGAATCTTACGAATCTAAATTCATGCGTTTCCCCCCTTTGCATCATACTGAACGGAACCATCCAGCATAGCAGGTGTGAGTATCACACAGAGCTCGTCTGCTGTCTGTTATTTGCGCGGAGCACTGCTAGTACACAGACCGGTGTAACGGAACCCAAAGCGACTGTATGCGAGAAGGCTACGGCCATATATAGTCCCCGGTACTTATCCAACCACCATCAATCACTCAGGCACCGACTCATATCACACATTCTGGATTGGGGGAAACACTGCACAGTCGAGTTATATCACAATGATGTGGGAACAGACGCTGACCGGTCAAATCTCAATGGCACCACCGTTCTCAGGTCCCTTGGAAGCTCTCGTCTTTGAGAAGAACGGTTAACTGTGCATACCTCTGCAGAAATCCGATCCCCTTCTGGAAGGCGTTTATCATGATGTTGGCGTACGCATGCGTTAAGCGGTCTCCATTGCCATTGGAGCATGTCCATTGCTTCCGTGCAGACGTTTTATTGGTAACCAAGACATCCCATTAAAGAAACAGCACTCCAAAATGTAGCTCAAGTTCAAGAGCGGGAGGGTTTAAAAGGTGAAGGTCAACGCTTCTTTTGATTATAATACTGGATGAGCGTTTCCCAGCTGCAATGAGTACACGATTTATATTATGACACGATTCTCACACCAAACATTATTATTCTTTCGCACTCTTCAAATTGTGTTGTTGTAATGGTAAGACTAATTTGTCTAAGTGTTCACACGTGTGTTTATATATCATACTGGTACGGTAGGATGTATAATGACAACGACGTCATGTTTGACGTGAGTAGAATTAATATTGCACATTTTGTTAAAAAATAAGTGATAAATCTGCAGGTTTTAAACGTCTGATTTCGAAGAAGCGACCAGAGCAGACGTCGTATTTATTGCACGAAATGCCCGTGCATCCCGTTCACTCATTCAACCAATAGAATCACAAATCGGTTCCAGGCATATCTCGTGATTGGCCGAAACCAGGGGGGTTATGGTAGCCCGAAGGGGACATAATGTTTGATGAGTCACTCGCGTAGGGAGACGAGCCCATGAATTGCGGCTCGAACTCTCCCGAAGTGCGCCATGCTTTGGGATTAGTGTTGTAGTTGCGGAACTGCGGCATTGGTGGTTGGCTATAGGACTGTTGATAGGGTTGGCTTGACATTGGCACAGGGGAAGATGCACCTGAGATCTGCGGCGTATCTGCAATAATAATTATGGAGAAAACATCAGTAATAATAATTTTCAATAAATGTCTGTTCACATTATTGTTGTTTCTTGTTTTGTTAACTTTTATTTTTTTGTATGTACTTTTCTTGAAACGTATTTACTTTCTAACTTTCTAACTTTCTAACCGCTGTGACGTAAAACAATAATTCATTCATTCTTTAAAAACAGTTATTTATTTATTTAATTTAATTTTCTGTTTTAAATTACACGAAACTTTTAAGTTGCTACAAACATCTATCTGTTGGAAACATCTATCTGTTAAAACTATGGAACAATGGCAAATTCGGCCTATGCAAACCAAAGGCAATAACAATACTAATAACAAAACGAGTAGGCTACGCAATATGATATCTTCATGCAGTCACAGAGATAGACATAAAATCAACGCACGTTATTTGGACGGCTGACGTTCATTAATAAATATCGTGTTTACATTGCCTGGCCATCAATCAGTAAATAATTCCTAGCATGTGTGGCATCTATCTCTGGGACCTCGCATTACCGGTGCAACATGTGCGTATTCCCTGAGATGGTGGACATATATATAGCTATGCCAGCAATGGTCAGCATGAAAGGTCAAGGTCAATCCCAAGATATCGCAGATAGTACGGATGACGACATTTGCATACCATACCGTCAGAAGGATGTTCGTCATTATCCTTGCACTTTTATCATGATTATGACATTGACATCCAAAGGTCTTCACATGCAATACTATAGTAGAGTTTGAATAGTTATAATCTTCCTCGACCATTATTTATGCATGAAACGTACATTTGGAATATTATAGCATGGATTATAAAAACGATTACTAGTAGCTAATTTCATTTTTAGACATGTTGTTAATGGATGCCCCCACAAAAGATCTTGTTCCGTAGGCGTGCTATTGTTAAGCCAATCCGAAATCGCCTGCAACATCTAATGTCGTGTTTCCAGTTTCTAGAATTCGGGTTAATATACGAATGCTTCGACGTCAGATCATCTGTCACTTACGCCATCACCCGTAGTCTGGGCGTAAATCACGGTGACGTCATTTCCTGCTATAGTAAAACCATGGCGCACGGACTGACTACAGTATGACGCCTTCATGAACCGGAAGCCCGAGTATGAACATCCCCTAAAACCCGATTAATGATGGCAGCCTACTGGCGGATGTTAAGTATAGGTACAATGGTCTGGTTTCGAAGATGGGACCCAAATGTCTAAATGACGTGTTCACAACTGTTACATATTGGTGGGAGTAGGTTCCCCGAACCCGGAAACAGACCTTACAGTCTATTTACCGGACATGAATCCAACTTCCGCCAATCTGATTAGCTCACGTTGTTAGGAACATATTTTATTCATAGTTTGGTTCGTAAACGCGAGCTAATCAACTTGCCGGAAAGTGGCTCCATGTTCAGTGAATAGACCGGAAGTCCTGGCCCGGTTCAGATTCCAGGGAATAGTCCTCACCTTACGTATTCGGGTGCTAATTACTATTACAGTATTGTAATAAACAAACAAAAAAGGACACTCACAATTCGGTGATACATCATTGAATCCGCACCACCCTTTCGCCTTTCTGTTAAAGTTGGGGCCCTGGATGACGTGCAGCGGATCGGACTTGAGGGAGGAGTGTTGCATGTTGGGGGGCATGACTAGGGGTGGGGTGACGGGCCGTGGCGCACTGGTCACCGGAGCTGGTGGTGCCAGTGGCCTCATTTTCAGCATCTGATTCAACTTCTGTTTGCGTTCAAATTCTGAGAGTTCATCGAAGGCCTTCTCGACGTAACCGCTTGGGTCAGTGAGAGCGGCCTCCCAGGGCGTCAACGAACCCTTGAGGGGTTTGTTGCTGCCTCCGCCAAACCCTGGTGAAGGTTTCACTGGGGATCGTTTGGCGTTCGTTTCATCAATGGTGTATTTTTCTGCTCGCAGTTTCCTCTTCTCGAACAGTCTTCCGGCCTTGCCTTTGCTGTTCTTGAGACTTTGCGCAATGTCAAAACAGAGATTTGGCGACACGCCTTGATGTTCGCATCTCTGAGATTGGAGTCGCATCCTCTCGAACTCAGCTTGAGACAGACTCATCTTGGTCTCGGCTTCCGGGCTGGACACGCGGTGTTTGACACTCGGAATCTTAAAGTGCAGGTTGACTTCAGGTTCGTTGTGGTAATAGCCCGGGATGTTTCCTAGCACCGAGTGGCTGACTATACTACCGTCGTGCACCCATTTCGGAGACTTCTGTTGACGTTTGGCAAACATCTTGGCACCGCGGGCTTTCCTATTAGCAGCAGATGTGAGGGAGTTTGCAATAATCATGCATAATTTCATCTGATCCTGTATGGTAGGGAAATTCTTCTCGGGATCATTGTAGAATGCCGAATCCGAGAAGAGCTTTCCTGTAACAGAAACAAATATTGCATGAGAGCCACCATTACAGCATTACCATACGCAATGTTATTTAATGAAGACCTCTGCATAGCTTACAACCTGTTCACCCTCCCGCATAGTGGTTCGGTCCAGATGCACGGTCCTGCTGATGTATGTATGACAGCCCGGTATTGACAACATATGTTAGGAATAATGAGACACCGGTAGCTTTCTCGGGACAGGAATATGGATAGAGAAACTGAGTCCTTGCCAAGATGCCGTTAACTGTACATAACGAACATTGTCAGTGAGGTGTAAACGACACGCAGAATACGTGACCGGGAGAGATGTACACATAAAGGAAAGCAGATGAAATAGGAATCTGTCAGTTAACGATACCGTGCACCCGTAGATGCTAGCTGTCCGACAACTTGTCACAGGACTGCTTCTTAGTTAGCGTACCTAGAACGTAGAAACAATTCCTCTGTCCTCCCTTATACCACGCAGCGCAATACCCCCGCACAGAAGTCTCTGCGGCCCTGTACTAAATCTACTCTTCTGCTAAGCACTTCCTTCCACGAAAATAGTTGGCACAGTTTACAACTGTTATCACATGAACTTTCTCTTTTTAAACTGGGATGAATTTACCAGTATTTGTTTCGCGTGTCCTTTTTTATAATATGATTGTGGCGGGAGTGAAAAAAAACAAGGACATTGCCGCACTGTAGACGCACTGTAGACGCACTGTAGACGCACTGTAGACGCAGCTGTTTGTTGAAATGTCGTGATCATCTGACTTAGAATAGCCAAGTGCATTCATGGTATAAAAACACATTGTTGTTGTCGTAACATAATGTGCTTGTTTACACATATTTTTTTCAAGTGCAATATCTCATGATCATGGTTTATCGATTTAATGTCAAATTATATTCGCCAAGCATTGTTACAAGTATGCCTTTATGACCTGGGTCCCGTTCCACAAAACAATCGTAGCGCCTCGAGAGTCGTAACTCGTGTAACTGCTATACACTGTACAGTAACATATAATTAACTCGTAGCGCTACGATAGTTCTATTGTATGGAACGGCTGCCAGGATATGGGAATTATTGGAATTTGATGTTCCTCTGTGCTTGAATCAAAATAAAACTTATTAATCAAAATACAGATTGTCCAGATATAGATTTCGAGGTATCCTTTCACAACGCTCTCTTATCAGTTACGAGACCATAACGCTCTCTCTGTAGTGTATTAGCTATTGGCAAAAAGAGCGTTATGCATGGTCTCTTAGTGGATACCATCCTCTATCACCAGGGATACTTTATTACGCTCAGGACTCGCTGCTTAGTACTGAAGTGTGAACGTAATTAAAGGTACCCATGAGATGCGAGGATGAGTGGATAAGAGAGCTTTGTGAAAGGATACGAGGGAGTTGAGAAGGTAAAATGAGTACATATTGATCAATTGACATGAGTAATATTAATCTAACTCTATGGACGTCGCAATATAGATAAGCACATTATTGTTGGTATTAGTTAAGGTTACTTTACAGGAGATATCATGATTCAGTGGATTGTTTTTGCTTTCACTTGACAATATTCGTCAATATACCAGCTAATTGACCCCTATAGAACATTCTTAATAACAATTGTACAGTTTTAGTTAGTAATTAACACACACATATAACAGTTTAGATAAGTAGCCTAATTAACGCAGATACGATACCGGTAGCTGAACAATACATGCATAAACAGATTATACACTATGGATTACGCGTGTAAAATATCAAACATTATTCCTGGAATAAATATGAACAATGAAAACAGAAACTTACTTCGAAATTCAGCGTTGGTCTTTCCTAAACTCACCCTGTGTGACATTTAATTCATCTAGTAGAAAGCATACTGTGCCAAACTCTCACACTAACATTATAATTAATTCGCTGACAGTTAGGTCGAGGTGTTTCTTAGCATCTTGTCATTTTGAAGGCTAATAAGCGCTAGTACTCGCCCTCCGTAACGGTATTTACACGCAGAAACATGACGCCGACTTGCCAAACCGTGTGTTCTGTTGTGAGATATGTATGTATAAAACGACGACTATCACCAGTGGCCAGAGGCCATAGTTTGTGGTCATTGTGCTCCTAGCTATCGGTCACTGTCATTAGCAAATGGTGGGGGTGGGGGTTTTGGTGGTGGGGGTCAGTCGTCAGTTGTCTGTGAGGCGACATCCCCGAAGACAACATCACGGAAGTCACCCAAGAATTTCGTATTGTCCAATTATTGTTTTGCATACACCGTTTGTTATGAACATTTATTATTAACACGATTGTGTCAGACAGGCAAATAACTAGATCTACCTAATATTACAAGTATTGTACTGTAGGGCTGTTCTTAGTGTTTATCAGTGCTTGAGCATATTAATTGCAAATTGGATTGGATCGACGTATGAGGAACTATAGGCCCTAAGCTTGGTTTTATAGTTATTACTATAATAGTAAATGTGTACTGTATAGATTCTTATACAACTCTGGTCTTGGGGCCTTTTCAATTGAAACATCGTAGGAGAACGAGAATCGCAAGTCACAACACACATGTACAAGTATATAATATGAGTTATGACTATCGTAACGCCGATATCGTTCTGTGGAACTGGATCCAGGTAATTTATAGATGCAAACTTAATGATTACATACTTATTTACACGGTATAATTACGATCGTTATTGTATATTTTTCTCACGTAAACCAGCCAAGCATATTCATAAAGTATGTGGATAATATGCATTATTAGAAACTAATGTTCTTATAATATTCTTGAGTGATAGCAACTTGGACTACATTATTAAAAGATATATTAGAGCACTCACTATGATCGTGTGAAGAGGTAGGACTTGACACTTCACTTTCCACGCTCATGGCTCTTACTATGTCAAGGTCGTGTGGCCTTCCAGATAGATCCTCCCTTTCCCCTGCGTGCAGACTAATTTGCACTGGTGGTGCAAAGACTGGCAGACGATGATGGCCCTTGGACGACAAGACGCTCTCGACGTGTGACGAGGTCACGCTTTCCACGTCTTCGTTGTCGTCGTAAGACCTCGGGGACAGCATCTGCGATTTGATGTCCCTCACCCTCATGATCGGCGGGGGCATCGTCTGGACCGGATCCACAAACTGCTGGACCTGCGGCTTCGGTTTAGGTGCAACCGCTGGCGGAAGTTTAGGCTGGTTGGCAGAAGGCGGAGTCCACTTCTTGACCGGAAGCGGAAACTGAGGATATTTGTCCTCATCCGCCATCGGGGACAATACGAGATCCTGGTTGCTCTGCTGGAAGTCCCCGTGGTGCGTGGTCAGCGCGGAGGAGGACGTTGTCGTCGCGGTGGTGGTGACCTTGCGCACGTTGAACATCGGCCCGGAAGGAGTAGAGTATCCACCGCGCGGCGCGCCATCTTCTTTAGGGCCCCCGAACATGGCGGACACTTGCACCTGGACTGGTTGGGACGAGTACGGCTGCCGAGACAGACTGGTATCCAGTAGGGACGGAAGAGGCGCCTGGGTGGGGACCCACTGGTTCTGCTGCTGCACGACGGAAGTCATCTGCTGCTTCTGCACGAACCCACGGGTCTCCCGCCCGTCTTCCTTCTGCATGTACGATTGCGTCTGCACAGATCCCTTCGTGGTTCCGTCGTCGTAATCGGCTCTCGTGGTGGACGTCACTCGGGAATCGTCCTGCACCACCGAACCGTGACCGTTTATCACGTGACCGTATGATCCTGGGACTGTGTGCACGGCTGGCATGTTGCCCCTGGAACATAAACAATAAAATAAACATCCCTGTAGAAGTACCAGTAAATTACGTTAAATAGTGTCTGCAGTGTCTCACATACAGGCGGAGGCATGTATACGTGTCTCCCCACAATTATTGGAAACGGTAAATTAGTGCAATAATGCCTTCACGGTGCCATGTAGCCTACCTGACATAGATGTTTCACCCCGGAACATAAAACACAATTATATCATTTGCCAACTTGACAACACACTTGAGACATGGTTGCATTTTGCACCTAAACAGTAACCATATGGCTTCTCCAGACGATCCACATCCTACTCGTATTGCATCCAGAATTAAGTTACGTGATGTGTTGTAACGTATGGCCATACCATCTGCCTATGGTTATGTCATGGTGGTTTTGTCTTAATAATGTAGGCAGATGATTATTGCATTGTCGATTTGCTAATGTAAATACTACTGGTAATGACACAGGATATAGTGGCTATACAGTACTATAATACATGTTCAACAAATACAGAAAAGCGGCAGAGAATGACTATGATGATGATGATGATATATGATGATGATATGATGATGATGATAAACAGATGCTTTTCATTACCGGTAGTCAACAATTCTAATACATTTATCATATTATAATTGGAATGGAGAACACAATGTCATAATACTATCTTAATAACATCACCATTAATTCCTAGATATTTTGAACAATTTCACGTATTAATTTCGTTTAGGTTTTAGTTAACAATTATGTTAATTTTGTTCATATATTGCCAACATCAAACCGGAAATGTATATACGTACAAGAATGAGAATAGCCTAGGTAAATGTCAGTATATATAAACTTAGCCGTGTAGTCTCAGATAGACCAGCTGACGTCAGTAGATTCCACTGTCAGGAATCTATCAGCAGGTGGACTATTGTTCTACGTCATAAGTATGGGGCAACGAACGTGTCACAAATATGGAAAAGTCGTATTTTAATGTAAAGCAATATGGCATCACCGTAATATGCATTTAAGTAGCTCTGTCGACGTCTCTATGTATCGGATTATACAGCAGAAAAAGTATGGATACGTAGCAAATTTGTATATAGATTTCTCAAATGCGTAATATTTTATAACTCTCCGCACATATTATGACACATATTTTACTATCAGAGATTAATCCACTCTTTGAGGACAAGACCACCATGATTCAATTGACACCAAACACGATTATTTCTGTAAATTTTCAATTAATCATCCTCTGAAATATATGGTCATTACCAACGTAACACTGACGGATGTTTTAAGTATGGCCGTGTGTTTCAGAGTATGGACTGAATCCACGGTTCCAACATTTATTCTGCCCCTGCACAGTTACTCTGCGCATGCTTATACATCGAAGCTTCCGGTCCCACTACGCCCATTTCAGTTTATGGACCGAATTTAAATTTCCAACATTTACTCTGCGCATGCCTATACATCGAAGCTTCCTGTTCCACTACACACTCTACAGTGAACGACTGTAGATGTGCGGACACGTGTGTTATGCTTTGCAGGCGAAACCGAAAACCACAACAGGGTAATAAACCGAACGAGAGAACCATCCACAGGTGATGAGTATGTTATGGAGTTTGTCAGAACGAGTATATGACAAGGTAAAGGTTCTCCGACCATGTACTGTTAACCCTCTTCCTGATGGATTAAGCACAGACACTGCTCTTAAGGGCATCTCCGGATGTTTATAGCATGATGAGAGTTAAGACAATTCATGCCAACTAAAACCCGAATATTGTCTCAGGACTGAACGTCTTTGATATTGGACTGAACGTATCTGACAATAGACTGAACGTCTGATAGTCTATGACAATATACTTATGTCTGATAATTGACAAGGTTAGTGCTAATGTTAATTGACTGTGATGATTTCATGGACTGAATATCTCTGGTATTGGACACAGTCTCCGACATCTAAATTTGGACTGAAGGCAAAGCGTTCTAGACAGAACATTTCAGACAATACTGAAAAGGGTGGGGGTGGGTGGGGATATCTAATTAATACTGGATTGAATGTATCTGATATTGAACTGAAGGCTCTGACAATGGACTGAAGGGCTCTGACAATTGGCTGAACGGCACTGGCAATGGACTGAACGGCACTGACAATGGACTGAAGGGCTCTGACAATTGAGTGAAGGGCTCTAATAATGGACTGAACGGCTCTGACAATGGACTTAAGGCCTCTAACAATGGACTGAAGGGCTCTGACAATGGAAGGGACTGTAAGTATCCCACAGAGTCGTGTTTAGAGGGTGGTGGTATGATTGTTCGTTACTCATAGGTTACACACACTATGACAGGCTTTAGTGGAATTTAGAAGGCAAAGTCCAGATGTTCGTAAGATTATTGATACAAAACATAGCATACAGGTGTGGATGATCATTTGAATACAAGGCAGTCATCGCTGATGGTCATGGTTTTACATGTTATTGATACTAGTTCTACATGATGCATGTATACTGTATCCTGCAGATGTTAAAGCCGCGTTATTATGTATAGGAAACATACGACCGGGTTTATGTTGAGATGTAGAGATTTTGGCGCGTGCCCAAAAGACATGACATGCCAACGTGATGCCAGTTCCTATGTCCTTGAGGTATTGTGCATAGAAAACATGGCAAAATCATAGAAACTTACACTGAATATTTTACAAGACGCACATTTACACTTAATTTACCTAAATGGCAAGGAATATCAAACCAACGGAATCGATAAAACTGTAAATATTTACATACAGACTACCATTGTTCTTCAATGAAACATGGAATAAACAATATATACTAACCGAAACTGGTATCTCGAGTTCCAAGACATATTTCACGGAGGTATATTGTTTCCTGAATTTTTACAGTGACGACGAAAGTACACGTCCCCGTGAAACGAAAGTTCCTCTTGCTCTCGCTACAGAGGCTACCAGTCTTCAAGGATGTTCACATGTCGCTTTACATCAGTTGCTGGAATCTGTGTCTGCACTACGACAGCGAAACAGGAGCCAAGTCTGCTTCTAACGTTCTTCCTGCGGTATGTTGCGGCTTTAACCATATTCCGTAACGGCCTCCGGAACAACACGTACCGCTCCTCCAAACCAAGATACCCACCCAAACAGTGTTGACAGATATGTCGATTCTGAGATGGTTGTGCAATGGAAGTGGATTTAGATGCTGAGATACACCCAAGGTATACAGATAAAGGTCATAGGAGTATATGGCAGACGAGTATATATACATCCTTTGGCCATCGGTACTTTCAAAGATGTCATGATCTCACCTTTAGTGATTAGCATCAATGTCTATATTGGAAATTAGATCAATTCGTGTTCGCAGATGTTGATCTTGGTTAGAATATAGACTTGCTTATCATCAGTTTTGAGGCGGCAATTTCAAAGACGTCATAATGTCACCTTTGGTATATCCATTCATGTTTGCTGATTTGGATTTGGATTAGAATATAGACTTACTTATCATCAGTTTTGAAGCGGCATTTTCAAAGGTGTCATGTTGTCACCTTTAGTGATGAACACCAATATCTTATGTTGGAAATGATATCCATTCGTGTTCGTCGATGTCCATTTTGGTTAGAAAATAAACTTGCTTATCATCAGTTTTGAGACACCAAGTTAAACGATGTCATAATCTCACCTTTAGTGATATTAGCACCAATGTCTATGTTGGAGTATATCCATGATCTCGTCCGTTTCGATTTTGGTTAGAATATAGATTTGCTTATAATCAGTTTTGAGGTGACTATCCATGAATGTAACATTCAATTTCGCTTCTTCTTTTAATACCAACTATATTCTTAAATACAAACTTATGTTCGAAGATCGTTGGTCAATAATATCGTTAGTCAAAAGACCAGAGAACATGCGCAAAAGTTCATGACATAATCTGTAATAGACATAATATGTATTTACTACAATCTAAGTGCATATCATGACACTGACAGTTTTAGTATCCAGGAATTCGTATACATACCAGTGTTGCCTATTTCTGTCAGTTTTCAAATAACATTAATCATACGAAGCAAGCGGGGAATAGTATATGTATTATTAATGAAACTCAAGATAATCTAATAAGTAATATCTGCTCAATTAATCGGTGCATTTTTAGAAATGTAAGTTCTTGTGCTTTTTATCCATTAGAATTCCTCGTAATCAGGATTATTTAGCATTCCAATTAATGCCATGTATATTTATTGGTATTTAATTTTGTTTTTGGTCTAAAGGCACCGGAAATAAGCTAAATGTATAGATTGGCATTGCAACCCGTACCGCATACATTACTACTGGCACTAATTCCCAGACAAACTGATGTACGTGTCTGAATATCTTAAAGGCTAAGACACGTGATTTGTCTTTTCAAAATGTTGCTTTTGAGTTTTGACACTTATTCTCAGAAAATCTAAAATACTTTATTCACCTGCATATTCCAACGACAACTACGCTTTATTTACCTCAATATTTCAATGGCTAAAGACTTAATTTACCTGATTATTTTTCAATGATTGGTGCTTTATTTACCTGAATATTTCAATGGCTAAGATGTCTCCGGACATGTCCACGTATCTCATGGCCTCGTCATGACTGAGTCCGGACAGAGGGGCGCCATTGATACTGATCACGGTGTCGCCCTCCTGCAGACCCACACTAAACGCTGGACTCTTCTTCCGAATCTGGAATGCAAAACATACAATGGATATACCATGGGATAGGTTGAATATTGATAATCTGAAGCGTATTTATTTTTAAAGAAATCATGGAATACGAGCGCTTCATAAAAGTGTACCAACAATGTCACAATGCACAACTATTTATAAATCGTTGTTTTTATAAGTGGGATTTAGAAGTGCTTTAATGGTTCTTTCATCCGTTAATTAGAACATTGTTTACTGTCATTATTGGACTATGTAACGCACAGTTAGGATAGCATGGACACTATCTTTATAACAGAATAGACAACAACAACAATAATAATAATAATAATAGTAATTATAATAATAATAATAATAATAATAATAAATAATAATAATAATAATAATAAATAATAATAATATTAAAGCGTGCCACCCACTGCTCAAAAGTGATATGAGCTGTAATAGAGACAAGGCGTAGGGCACTCTGTGAACACCGTG
>JAVCKZ010069571.1:0-14041 GCA_034780755.1 Lepetodrilus elevatus
ACCGAGAGACACAGAGAGAGAGAGAGAGAGAGAGAGAGAGAGAGAGAGAGAGAGAGAGAGAGACACTAGTTAAATAAACTTATTTGCATTAACAAAATGGTTAAAAAGGCAGCAAAACTACTCATACGTACAGTTGTAGCTCATACATGTTCTAATGTAGCTGCTAAATTTCTACAATTGGATTAGCTTCATAAAAATCGAGAAACACATCTCAGTATCTCTCAATAATATCAAATAATGACAGTACCCAATAACCCTGCAAGGAGTTAAACCGTGTACATAAAATGTATAGCGAGTTGCGTGCTCTCTGTTACTCATGCTCCACCTGTGTAATATATGCTTTGACACTCTGACATATATTCAATCACATGTAGTTAATTACGGCTCATGGATAGTCACTTGATACAGTGATTTAACTTTTCAACACAACCGAGGACCTTGATTGCTTAGTAAGGTGGGTCGGTGGTTACAATAGCATCTGATTGGCTGGTTGTACAAGCGACCGAGTGTGCCATGGAATTTATTGTATTCAATTCATAATTCAATTATTAATTAAAATTATGAGCTCAATGTTAGAAAATATGCATTATTATAGTGACTAAATATGGTACTGCACATCTCTAAATACAGTACCTAGACTTTCACTATTATTTAGATTAATACTATATGTTAACGATATTAATGTTCATTTCATGTCTAGGAAACTAATTAAATTACTTTGAGCCATCATTTTGATGAGTGTTAAAATCGTATTCAAATCTTGTATGGAAAATATCTCTGAACAGCTTAGAGACATATACTGCGAGTTCACGAGAAATGTAAGCGCATCAAATATCAAAGCCACAGATCCAATCTAACCGCTTACAATAATCGCGGGTGAAATTATCTCATTCAAACTAAATCATCCAGTCAACAAGTCTAATTCTGTAACGAGAGGAAATCTCCGGACCCATTTACCTGGAGAAATACTTCCTGATTTATTCAGATAATGATTTGTTTAGCTATCCACAACGGCAATATTTTCTTAGATTTTATCACGAGGTTATACGACTAAGAACAGGATTTTGCTATTTGTATGCGGACATTGTTGGGGAAATACCCAGAACAATAGTTCGGATTGGAATCACAGGATCTTATCATATACCCTTGTGTTGTCGCTGAAGATAATTCGAAACATACTTGACCCATGGTTCACAAATTCAACAAATTCTAATTGGGAACCAATTTAGTCTGTATAGTGAGTGGTACATTCAGTACAGTAAGTGGAAATATTTAGTTTAACCACATAATACCAGACGGTGGCACCAGACGATGCCGTTATTGAACTGATCGTGATTAAGATAGAAGGAAGGTTCTAAACGCATACAATCACGGTTTGTTGATATATCTCATGGTCAAACATATTTTTACCTGGAAGAATTTACATTTGATTTGTCTACAGAAGTATAAGCTATGTTTTCGGCATGTCCCACTGGTATTCAAAATTTTCATATTTTAAAATAAGCATAAATATATGCCTTTTGAGTAAGATGTCATGCTCAAGCTCAAATTATATATGATGGTTTGTGCAGGTGGTTTGTGTAATTTTGGGGCCAGGATTCTAATCACTAAACATTGAGCGATTCGATGGCTTTAAGGAATACTTTAATTATGCAGGGTTTCTCCGAACGCGCAATCCTGCATCCCATACGCAAAAATTGCAAGTTTAGACACACTTTATTAATAAAAATTGTTGATAAGTATATCAACATGCGTCCCCGGGACTCTCAAAAATTGAAACCTAAGTGGAACCCTGTTATGTTATGTTGCTTTAAATATTCTGAAACATTCCTCACACACTGAAGTTGAATAACTGCTGTATTTCTTAATTAAGTTTCTGACATAATGCACAATTACCATACTTCCATGAGTGCTGCCAATTGAGAGACATAACCTGTTGTTTATGGTAATACTGACACCAGCTCCCCACCACTGATTACCTAAGATTCCTTACACTCTAAACACAAGACCTAAACTCTCCATTACCATACCAGAGAATGTGGTTCAGAATGCGGGTTCAGAATGGGGAGGTCACAGACATTAACACATACACACTGTTACACAGACACAGTCAGATTCTTAAATGCCAAAGAGACAAGACACTGTTTTCAAGAGTAACACGTTATGTAAATCTGGTTATGTTTAACTCTCTCCATGCTGGAATAGGCACAGGTACAGCTCTTGATGGCATCTATGGTTGCCTCCAGCATGGTGAGGGTTAAACAGTTCCCCTGTGACACAAGTGTTTGATTGCTCCCACAACTCTCAAAAAGGAAGTGTCTATTAGGTTAATAGTTCCTCAGTTTAGCCACATTGGAAAGGTCAATTACTGCTAATATAATATAAATGGGGCAATTAAAAATCTATATTGTCTCACGATACATCATATTTTGGGTACTTGCACATATAAAATGATGCAGATTTGGTACAAAACATTGCTAAATAATCTGATTTGTTTTGGTAACACAATAAAACTTGTAAAAAATGTTAAAAATGAAAATTAAAGTTTATTTTTCAGTGTATATATACAAGGTTGCCCTATCAAATTTAATGTTTAAAACATATTTGTCAGCATCACATTTCGAGTGTTTATGCTTGGATGTCCTTGACTTGAAGAGATTTTGGTAAATATAACACATCACCAGACCAAGACAACTTTCATCTGCTGCTGCAGTATCAACATGTACACTAAACCTGATCAGGGCCCTGTCTAACACAATGATCGTAGCACTACCAGTCCTAATTCACTACACATGTATAATGTAACCAACTCTCATAGCCTACAACCAGTCTGTGGAAACCGGCTCATGACCACTGATAAACTATGGAAGATCCAGATGAAGTTTTCCCACTAAATTTGACCTTGGTCTGTAAACAGGGAAAGGTCACTGCAGTGTTTACTCTGGTTCCACCAGGTGGCAGCACAAGAGATCTCTTTACTGTTCCTAGTTTTCAATTAATGTCCGAAGGGGCTTTGGTCGCAGGAATAATACTACAGCTGTAAGGGGAGATGGATATGAAAGCTCTTCAGGGATTGGACGAAAATAATCGCGAGCGTTCAATGAAACGTTCTCAGGCTGATTATGATACATCTATAAATGTACAGAAACCTATAATCATACAGACAATACAAAAGTCCAAGTCTAATACGTATAATCAATTGTATCCTTCATATTCAGCATTTATTAATTTAATACAATATTCATCTGTTTATGAAAGTAAGGTTCAATTTCCAATGCAAAGGGTTCAAGGAGTCTGCAACAACTATCTGACTTTTATTACAACATACAATAAGAAATGTAGTATATAACTTGAGATGAAACTATGTTTATAAGATCTACATCAGTCCCAGAGATGATGGAACATTTTGAGTACAATTTCTGGTTGTCTACAACATTGAGAGGGTTAAGGGGGCACTGCATATGGTATGGATGAACATAAAACTTAAAAATAATGGATTATTAATATTTAATCCTAGAAAATGCGTAAATCTGATAAGGAAATCTTTACCAAAATTCACTCCCTGCAAATCTCCATTATAGAACGACATTTATATCAATTTGCGTCTAATTAAAACTAGCAGACTGTTCTGTGGGGACTTAATGTTCTGACTCATTCTGTTCACAAACGTTCTCAAAGTCATCAATAACACCACGGACAAAAAAACACAGTTTGTGTCTAGGGGGAGAAAACAGCTCCTCAGATTTCAAAGGCTGGGAATTCATATTTTTCAATTTCATACTGGCTTCCACATGCCTTGTGTGTCGATTTCACTCTGAACAAACAAACATGGTTTGACTTGGGACTACATAGGGGGTAGTGTGGAATATCCAGCGAGGTGTATCATTTATTTGTAATCGGAAGCATAAAATAATTCTTTTTCATATCAAATATACTTGATTTATGACTATGTGTTCTCAAAATAGGAAGTAACAAGTTTAATTATGAGAAATTGTAATGTATACAGCAGATAATGTATTCATCTAGTTGTGATCGCGATCTCTCTTTCTCTCTCTCTCTCTATATATATATATATCTGTCTCTCTCCTCTCTCTCTCTCTCTCTTCTCCCTCTCTCTCTCCCCATCTATCTCTCCATCTCCCCCTCTCTCCATCTCCCCCCCTCTCTCTCTCTCCCCCACACTTGAAAAGGTGCTGCACCTCAGTCAATAGATCAGTGTGCTCTGATTTTCCTTCTCTACACCCTGGGGAGTATACAACCCAAGCTTCCATAGCACTAGAAGGTTATCATCCATATGTCCATATCATCCTAGGGTACACACATACTCTTCAAATCGTCATGGTACACTAATATTTCATAACTGAATAAACTCCTCTTCATTTCAATATAATCAACATTTATGCTACATACGGCTTCTCCAGTTGTCAGTGGCAGAAATAAGGTTAAATATCTTTCATAATGAACGCATTTACAGACAATTAGAACACTAACAACAGACTTATTGTTTCTGTACCTAGACGACTGAGGACAGATGCACTAAATGGAGCATCTCGCCACCTGTGAGTTAGCCTGCTGTAGACGAGACTGACCTTGAGATGGGTGTGTTGGTAGAAGGATGCATGCGGTGGACCTCTCATAGCCGATACTGTCCTCATCCAGGACCTCTCATAGCCGATACTGTCCTCATCCAATCTCATGTGGGACAACCTCCTAGTTATGCTCTTCTCTGTCATCTGACAGTGTTCTAGAAAAATGAAACAATCACACCCATAAACATCACTGGTATACAAACATGCACATGCACACACAGCACACTGCATAACCAAGTCACAACGTTATACATAAACATCCTTCTACTCACTGGTATGTGTCACAGGCCTTATTCTCCTACAAACAGTCCTAGTTATAGATACCAAATGCAGCTCAGAAACGACATTTAATATTTGGCTATTGGATAATGTTTCTTCTAAATTTAGTTTTTCAATGTTTCAAGCTTCTACACAGTGTTTAGTGGCTATCATATGTACCCAGAGTAGTTTATCAAGTCTAACATTTCTGTAGAATAAGTGTAAACACTTTTTAAATCATAAATCGCATTCATTAACAATCTGGCAGGTATATTCCTATGGAACACTCTCACAGAAAACCTCTGTGAATCATACACACTGTGCACTTTCCAGATAATGCTAAAAACTTGCCTTTTTTAGAAGTTTATAGAGGGATTTTTGCTTACCGGTATTGTGTATTCGCATTACATCGTAATGTTTAATGTGTAATTTAGATCCAATATTGCATCAATGGAAATTAACATTGTATAACATGGATGCAGCAAATTTCTCAGACCGTTAAAATGCCTAACATGTTATAAAAGGGATTTTTTTAGTAATATATGTGAACTGTTATTTAGGTTTGTAAGTTTTCAAGCCAACTTTCAATCCCTGGGGTAACCATGCAGAGATGAATCTGCAAAGTGGAAATATCTCAACGCAAAAATGGAAAATCGCAATATAGTATCTCATCGTAATTCACAGTATTGTCTAAACGAGTGACGGTTTGCTCTTGTAAACAACATAAATGTTAGAAAAAACAAAAGTTTGTGAGTAGAGGAATTCATGACATTATGCCAAGATGGCTGCCTACACTACCAAATAACCTATCTGCTTCGTTCGTCAAATGTGTTTTGCGTTAGTGGAGGGTTGTCTCCCTAGCTCCCCACATGAATCTTTCATCGCTCGATAATAGATGGCAACACTTATATCCGACATTAAAAGGAAGCTCACCTTCGAAATAGCGTGATGCTAAACTTTCATAGCTGAGGCTGACATTGTTCGAAAGTTGGGCCATAACCCATGGTACTGTTCGTAGTCTCTCCAAAAAGAGATCGCAAGATATGACTCTACCGATTCTTCAAATTGTAAGAAAAGCTGTTGGCACTTTAGTCTTGTTACATTGGTTGAACTGTGCTTCTTGTAGGTGAGAGAGAGAAAAAAGACAGCCTGCCAGAGAAATTACCCACTTTCATTATTCCCATAGGGATACGATTCTCATATAACACAAATCATCTGATATCGTACTAAAAGCTGTATATCCTCACAAAATTATATTTTTTTAATAAAATTTAATTTATAAATATTTTATCTAAATGTTTTAGTAAATTAAAAATACTTGATGTCTCGTTTTAATAATTTGCCTTAAAACGAGGGTTCTCCAATTCCTGTAATGTGCTGTATGTTTGTTTGGGTTACATGTCTTTAACCATCGATATGCTGGAAACAATTATAAATTCCCTCTACATCATAGATGATGATTAATACAACAGAAAGAGGGTTAAAGAACGGATGTGTCTGTATATATATACTGCATGGATGCTAACTACAGTCCTACCATGATATTATAACACCAAATACATTATTACATGTGCAGACTTATCATTTGAATGACCTGTAGATAGTGTGTTTTTGTTATCATACTGTTCTTCCATTCTCATACAGCCAAGACCTTTCATCTGGGTTAAACTGTACTAGGTGGATGTTTTCGTAGGTGTATTTCCTGCCTGCTCATGTGGTAAAGATTACATTGTTACTTGCAGGTTCTGAACCAGCAGACCTGTACGTAACAAAAGGTTCGCGAAAAAACATGAAATTTATGGCAATTATTTTTCTTTAAAAGCCAAAATTAACAGTCTGCAATATGATCTTTGCAAAAACTGTTACCTTCTACATTGAATGCCATGTCTTAGAAACCTTGAAAAATTGAAGGGATTATTTTCAAAAATGACATGGGAAATGCATCTTCTTTGAAAATATTTCATTTTTTTAAAATGTCTTCAAAATAGTTTTCGTATTTTTTTTACAAGTATATTTTCAAAGGGATTCATATGAAATAGAAGACAGTTTGCCTGGAATTATAAACACAACAACATGTAGTGAGACATAGAAAGAGCAATTATTGCACATAAAACAATTCAGCCGTCTTGTTTTCAAATCATGAGCTGATAAAAAGAATGGTGCCCTTTCTTTAAACAATTAATAGTTTGTTAATGCACTGCAAGAATATTTGAATGTCTTTCATGCAGTTCTTTACAGCCAATAGAGATTCTAAGGACTTATTCATATACCTCAACCGAGATTTTTAAAACTACCGGTAAAGGACAACCTTGGTACTTGAAACTAAGAAGCTATTGTAAATAATATGATAAAGACAATGTGCAGCGGTCTAGAGTCTGCCTTATAACCTAGAGACTAATAGACTATTTCTTAAAACCGATATTATGGATTTCAGAATACTTATAACTTTTAAACCATTTTCTTTTTAGCAAGCAGTGGTACAATACGCATATTTGTGTCTACCAAATATATACAGAAAGGTTTCCCTATCTGAGCCTACAAATTGGTACCGGAACGTGCTAAAAGAAAACAGAAATGCCTTTTTTCTCCATACTATCTATTCAAAGCATCAGAGTATTTTTACCACTTTTATCAACACTGGGTACTGTTATCAGCATTATCTCTCTCCATTTCCTTGACATCCCTCTAGTACATGTATATGTTACCGGTACCTATATACTTGTTCAATACATCTCAAAAGGATGAAAACGCACTTGTATACATGTAACAGGATTGATAAACTATAATACTAATAATGATAATAGTAATAATAATATAGTCTATTTATGTAGCGCTGAATTCCAGCTAGGCTGCTCACATGTGTTTAAGATGAGAATTATTCAAGATACACTGTTTTAAAGTGACTCCATACACATGGGGGATTTTACCTATGCCCACTTTTATTATTGGTCATATGTAATATATGGGCAATATTTGCAAGAATCAGAGCTTTCAGGGATGAAAAAGCACGAAAACCCATCAAAATACACTATTTTACTTGACGAATGTACCGTAAACAATCGTTTGTTTTGAAATTGGCGAGGCCTTCTCATCACGGGTTTCTCTGCACGGATTGCACAGGTTTCTCGCACATGGCGCAACATGAATGAAGTCACATGTCAATACTGCATCGTCCCGTTCACCTAACAGGTTACATAAATAAAGGACTTAAAATGAGCATATGTATCAATAGCGGGTCATTTGGAAGGAATCAATCACACTATGTGGTGTGGGATCATCAGCTCTATAAGTTTGATTTTGGTGTATGAGTCACTTTAAATAGTCCATGCTCCAAGAACCCTGAAGAACGTTCTCAGTACTTCCCAACTTTCTGAATGTTCTCAATGAACTTTCCCTCAGATATTATTTACATCTAGATGTATTTTCAGAGATAAAACATGCTCTTAGGATATGTTTATTTCCTCTGGCAACCAGGTTTTGTAGATCTGGCTACAGAAACTCTGACATTCCAATATCATTCCTTCCACCAACAATTGCTAGACTATATAATACCAAGATTGCTTCTGCCAACAAATATCTGATTCCAAGAATGCAATTTGATTAAATTAAGGTTTAGAGTTACAAACATTGATGCTAGGTCCCTGTGGTGGGTTCAAACATGGGACCTTCGGACCTGAAGTCATGACTATCTACTGTTGCACTACCTGTCACTACTGCAAATACTGTAGGATTTTTCTGTTTTCTTTTCAATTATGGCATATGGGTCGGTCACACTGGCCCGAATGCCATTTCATTTGTTTTCTGTATACGAAAGTGGTGTAACTGGCCAAATGTCCCTCCGAATGTGTTTTCTCCAATGTATCACTGAATACTTTCCGTTTGTTTTCCGTTTGTTTTCAGAATGGTTTCAGTATGCTTTCAGAATGTACCAAACTCTTTCCGTATGTTTTCCGAACATTTTTGGCTTACTCGGAAAGCATTCGTCATGATGTAGGTCCATTCGGGGCGTTCAGAAAGCATAAGGAATCTAGAACCTCCAAATTTTCATTCCAAATGCACCAAGAACGAGACGCATGTTTCCTGAACGTTTTCCATACATGCTGTATGCTCCTAGAATGCTTCCCGAATACTTCCAGAATACACATTCAGGTCATTCGGATGGTTGATGAAAATTATTTTGAACGTGCACAAAAAAATGTCGTTCCGTATGCATTCGTACAGAGACGAACAGCCAGTATGCTCCTAGAACACTGAATGCTTCCCGAATATCATCCATTTGCTCCTCAAACACCAACATTCCTATTTGGAAAACAAACGGAATGGCATTCGGGCCAGTGTGATCGACCCATTAGAGGTGATTTCAAGATTCTTTCACATATCATGGCTTGTCAGTTAAGGAACGCAGCAACAGCTGTAGCGTGGAATGTTGCAGTAAACATGCGAACACTGGCTGGTACAGGCAGACCAAAGATGATAAATGCATTGCCATGGTATAGACAGCACATCCTATCATGATCACGTTAGAAATGTAACTTTTGCAAACATTCATGTCAGACTCCCAGGATGGGATTTGAGCCATTGCACTACCACCTATATGTGCAAATAGTAGCCGAAAATATAGTGAGTATAACATCGTTGAATAAATCTTTCACCCATTTGAGATGATCAGAAAATATATAGAGCTAAGTAAAATAAATATAAAAATGGTACAATTAATTTGTTACTACAATTAGGCCTAGTGTTAATTTACTAGTGTGAGTGAATATGGAGTTTAACGTCGCTGCGGGAATCTTTCACCCATTTGCGACGAGTTAATTTACTAATTATAACTCATATTTCAATAGGTGAGTGAGTGAATATGGAGTTTAACGTCGCTGCGGGAATCTTTCACCCATTTGCGACGATCAATAGGTGTTAAAGTTACAATTAGTGATCATAACATCAAAATTATTACATTACCTCATTACATAATCCAACGACAAAAATTCCTCCAGAAAAATATTGAATAAATACACTGTGACCATACATCAGTCCAATGCAGACACTTTCTTCTTCAAGACTCAGTTCATGGTTGCACTTCCAACATATCGTGTGCAGATGAAAGCTAATGGCCAAATCCCTACTCATATAATTAAAATAATGAGTATATGTGCAAAATGCCAGCAGAATGATGCTGTGAGTGTCTGGTATTAATACAGTATATGAAGCATTAAGTAACCTCATACTTTTGCTATTTACTGCAGAAGTGCTGCCAGAAATGTTTGCCAACAAACATGTGCAGACGGTTTGTAACGAACTAATACGATACAAATGCAATTAGCTGTATTTTTTAAATACAATATGAAACAAAACATAATAAGCATCCATTCAAAAAGGGATCTTGAAAGATGTTTATTAGATGTGATATTATATTTGTATGAAAAAAAGTAAAGACAGAAAAGATGTTGCAATGATCTGATGACAAAATATTGAAATTTACAGCATTTCTCTCTGAAATTAACTCGTGAATTAAAAAATAGAATGTTTCATAAAACATCTATGTGCACATAGCACTTATTCAATAATAATTTTGTATCATTTGTATCAAACTAAAAAAAAAAATGTAATCTTGTGAAACATATTTTTGTTGATGGTTTTGATAATATTTTTTCAAAAATAATACTTTTGCTGCAATATGTAGTAGTATTATATATTACATCTCTAAATCTTCGATTCTGCTTCCCAATTCTTTCAGAAAACCCTGGATCTGTCTCTGTATCGAGAATGGTACTCAGAATTCACACTTGTGTATAGACACCGAGGCTTATCTCACACAATACCCCAGCATCAAACTGCGCCAATAATTCATCAAATATCTGCCATGCAGAGCGAGTCAAGGCTAAGCTGAGCAAAGTCTTGTTTTCGTTTTCTCACCTTTAGATCTCTCTCCCTAGGATTACAATAAAACCCTTTGGGTACTGCCCCGGAATCAGCCAACCTTCCGCCATCCGCTGTTTGCAATCAGATTTGCAACCAGGGACCTTTGCCAGCAAGCTCTGTGTTCCAGCCTGGTATGCATGTATACACCTTGGAACAAATCAAATAGGTCTCGTAGTGACATCGGTGCTTCATTCTTCTGTCGTTCTACACTTACAGGAGACAAAGAAGGAAGGCTTAGGCAATGCTCACAGCGACAGGATGCATTGCATTTGGCAAACTTGTGCGACGTCGTGAATTGCGGAAACTTTACTTTATGGACGGAGAAAAGTATGCTTTTTAGTGATAAAGGGACCAGTCAGCGTAATGCGAAAGTAGTTGCATTTTCAGAGAGGAACGGAAATGTACGGAATTCAAGTAAAAGAAGGAAACATGAGGAATTGGCTTGTAACTGCTATTGGCGATATGTTGCATTGTATCTTGTATATCTGGACGAAGGCCAAGGAAACATCTGTGATTTAAAGGCATACAATCACGGTTTTTTGACAAATTTCATGGTCAAAGTATTTTCCCTTAAAGTACACTGTATATACAATTGATTTGTCTATGCAAGTTTATCACAATAAAAAAAATATAAATATGAATAAAAATATAATATTAAAAACCAGCGGTACCATAAGAAAATGTAGCTTGTTGCCCAATATACTTGTGTAGACAAATCAAATGTAGGTACCGGTACATACTTTGAGAGAAAATTAGCTTTAGCTGTAACTTTAACCTTTGCCATAAACTATACGCCACTTCTACGGGTGGAGATACGGTTACCTAAGAGTTACGAGAGCACTGCTATCTACAACTACTGCAAGATATATCAAGATTGTCTGACATGCACACCTATTATATCTGCATCCACTTGTCATTTCAAAGTTTAAATCTCAATTACTTCCCTTGTCGAGAGGCAGATTTCAATGGGCAACATTACCCCATAAATCACCATGCTTTACCTTACCTCACAATCTTTTCCCCATTCATTCAGAACTTTGCTACATATACCTATAAACAAAATTAATTAATGTGAATGATTATGGAGTTTAATGTCATCGCTGACGGAATCTTTCACCCATTTACGATGAAATTGATTACGGGTTACTAGTAATTTTTTTTAATTTACCCCTATAGTATATTAAACATGAACAAATCCAAACATCTACAGGTTCAAGGTTCTTCAAGAACTTGCAGATGCATTGGAAGAAGAATATACCATATTCCTTCCTTAAGACAAATTCTGAAATTTGGAATAACACTTCCCAAAAAATATCAGACTGCTCGTAATTTATTGTGTTGAGTATAGAATTACCGATATTTTTACCATTGAAAAAAAAGTACTTTTTTTGTAGGTCTTGTTTCTTGAACAATACATGACAAATGATCGACTTCAACTTCAATGTATTTTATTACGTGAAAGCTATCAGAGTTATCTTGTATGAACCAGTAATTCTAGTGTGAAGCAGACTTCTGAGAAATGGATATTTTATGTCTACACTACTGCTTTTAATTAATCAAGGAAAGGTCAGGTGCTGACTTTTTTAACAGGATATAAAAAGCTCCTTTATCAATGCATAGCATACATGTAGTTACATGTATTATGTTTAGTACTTTCAAATCATTCATACATCAGTGAACAACCATAAAATGATGGTCATTTCTTATAATTTCTAACAAATTAATTTTTAATGGCATAAACCGGCACTTTAATACAATAAAATATTTTCAGTGTGGGTCATCCTTTTGTCGACTTTTATTTTATTTTATTTATTTATTTATTTTTTATTTTTTTTAAATTTAGTATTGAGCATATATAAACAATCAATATATTATACAATTAATATTGTCATGAAACTTTAACTATATTTCAGCTGGTAAACATTAATAGAAGCTTCACATCATAACAAATTATTACTGAACTGATTTTAAACACAATTTTTAATATATTATAGCAAAACATAAGTATAAATATGCATATCTTTGAACACCAGCCTATACAGGACCTTGGATTTTAATAAAGTGGAGGTGTGCAAAGGTCCCAAACATGAGTGAGTGAGTGAGTGAATATGAAGGTTAACGTCGCTGCGGGAATCGTTCACCCATTTACGACGATCCCAAATATGAAAACTTAAGGTATAAAATGGAATATTGCATGGGTATCATACCTTCCCCAATGTAAGTGGTAGACTGAGATTTACATGAGGGGGACAGGGCTGCATATTAGGGTTCCCTACCCCTCTAATAATATTATACTCCTAGTACGGTAAGCATCAGGACAACACAGTAAGAATGATGATCAAAAGCTACAACTATTTGAAAAATTCGTTCATTTCTAACATTCTACTGTGCCACACCTTCATTTCTTTACTATACATCTCAGCCATGGCCAAGACATCGGAGACACTCATAACATTTTATTTCCTCCTGTCCACATCGTAGAATACTTAGATCCTGACACTGTATTTGGACACTGAGCAACAACTCTTTATCTGAAGTGTTATGTAGAAGTAGCCCCCACACCTAGGGAAAATCTGATAACGCTCCAGAAGAAATTAGCTCCAACATAAAAGCGAGTTATTGCTGAGATATTTATGAGCTAACGGTTCTGATAACAATATCACTTGACACGTGAGTTAGAAAGGACTGTTTATCGACCTTGTGAAATCCAGGATTGTATATTATCTATGACAATGGTAGAGGTGTGAACCGCTAGAATTGACTAGGTGCCTTTAATAACATCTTAGAACTATATTAACCCTCTCCCTGCTGAAGGCGAGTTAACTTGCCTGATCACATGGAGAAATAGAACACTTTGATTTTATTCAGCAGGGAGAAGGTTAATATTTGACAAGTGAAATTGAACAATGATTTTAAAGGATTTTTTACATCATAGATATTGTAAATGGAATATATATAATGGTAGCAGTGCAAAGAGAAGGCTGGGAAGACAAACCAAAATGCTGAAGACTAGATGTCAGAACATTTACATTTGTAAGACATTTTGATCATGTCATCAACATCATATTAAGAATAACATTACAGAGAAAATAAAATAAAATAATTTCCAAGATTTTCAGCCTGTGATTCAGTGTGGGGCAGGAATAGAATGAAGAGATGGTAGGAAGAGATGGAATTGTGAATGTAAAACCTTCTAGTGCCTTAACTGGCAGCTTGGGTTGTATACTCCCCAGGGAGTTGAGAAGGTGAAATGAGTGTACATTGATCCATTGACC
>JAVCKZ010069582.1:0-14039 GCA_034780755.1 Lepetodrilus elevatus
CACCAATTTGCGATTTTACAAATTAAATAAAAATTCACCAATTTGCGATTTTGCAATTTGTTGGACTGAAAAAAACGGGTGCGTACAATTCATGAGTAGTACGTGTTTTCCAGATTTTTTCCCCTTGAGAAAGGGGTGCGTATTATTGACGGGGGCGTACTATAGATGGGTAAAGACGGTAGTAACTAATTGGTCATATATCGGTGTGACTCTTCAGAATTGTTAATCACTTCCCTTCTGGGATTGAAATTAACACTCGCCTGCTAGCCGGAGCCATTTCTCCCAATGCTCACGGTATCCTAAGGGCTAGTAGAAATTCATAACATTTGTTATTTGTATCGCAATTCGGGCTAGTAATGTTTAAAGTTAGTTTCTATCGCTGTAACTTCTATGTGCAATAGAGTTGCTGGAGTCCAGTGTTTGTATAGTAAGCCTGCGTCTCTTGTGGTGTCTACAGACTACAGAAGATCATCAAGGACCTGAATAAGTACTTGCAGAACCAGGACAGCGGCCCCTGGCCAGTCAGCCGAGTGTCCGCCACCGACAGAGCCATCGGGGAACTGTCGCGGATCTTCGAGAAAAAGGTACTGTGGCTGAACTGTATAAACTGTATAAAATAAAATAAAATAATAATAATCATGTATACAGTAGACCTCGCATATACCGGCCTCGGATAAACTTGACACTCGCCTATAATGGACTGAATCTGAAGTCCCGGTCCAGTCTAACTCTACTTACAGAATATTCGTATAATGGACTTTGCATATAATGGACAAAAATAGCCAGTCCCAATGAGTATGTTATATGCAAGGTCTACTGTATTTATAATGTATTTACTGTACTAAAAAGAATATGCTCAATTGATTCCTTCAGTGTTGTAGGCTTGTTTATTGATCCTGGTAAACCAAACTTGTATATTTCAACTAAAATCCTGACCTTTCGGTGGCCCTTATTCTATCTCAATTGACATGTTATTTAAATTTTTTCAGACCATAGCTCACTATGTGAGTTTCCGTATTCTCGGTGGTCTGACTACTTTGAGTCGCATTCTGCTAACTATTGATGACTCCACGTCATCTCTACCACCTGTTATCCCTGTCAAGTGAGTCACCATCCTTAGACAACTTTACATTAAATTAAGTCATCTATGTTATCAATGCGATGCGAAAATATGTAATTTGACAAATATGTAATTTGACATCAATAATTTGAGTGATTGTTTTACATCACGGCGAGAATCTTTCACCCATACGTGATGAGACTGCAGTAGGAGCTGCTCCTTTCTAGCTGTTCTGTCTGTACTTTCTGTCCGACGCATGCGCAATTACACTGCAGTGTTTATCCTTTGTAACTGCGCATGCATCGGACAGAACGTACACAGTACAGCTAGAAAGGAGCAGCCCCCTAGACTTTATGAAGTTGTCTCCCTTTGACTGTGTACTTAAACTGGCCATTTTTCGTTTGTCATGGTTTAGAACTAAGAATAATTTATACTATTGAGCCTAAATCAATGGTACTGCAGTTGTGATTCATTACAGCTGTGTTAAATACTTTATAAAAATGCCATGCTGAAACAACAACACTAAAGACTTGTTTCCTGTTACAGATCCTTGAGTCAAATCTGTGATGCCTATCGCCTGGCGTGTAAAACGTGTTTCGAGAACTGTCATTATATGCTGTTCAGCAATAAACTGGGGTTGCTGGTTGACCAGCTAATACACCAACTCTCAGTAAGTACAGATGCTTCTTGCCTGTTTATACATCATAAATATTCTATCCTCAAGTGGAACCAGTGTAGCTATCAATAAACTGTTTATGTAGAATAGTTTATGTTTAGTTTCGATTTGCATTCAATGTATGTCCTCACATTCACAACATCACTTTCCAATGATCTAAGTAACATTCACTTAATTATTTATTATTAATGGAATATAATCTAAGATTTGATACATAGGTTTTCCTTTTTTGTTTCTTTTAATTTTTGTATATTATTTTCTTTCTTGTAACTTATGATATGAGCATTTTATTCACATGCTACTTGCATGTTATCCACATGCTACTTACAATCTAAACATTGTACTAATAGTGTGACTGTAAAGGAATAATTTAAGGATTGACTGTCATTTTCTTTATGTTCTTCGAGGTATGAACTTAAACACTGATGTGCGAACTGCAGTTCATACAAGAGTTTGCACTTCGGCTTTTACATTCATACTTCGATGAATGTTAAAAAAATTAGTCAATCCTTATAAATAAATTACATAACAAATTGGTGGGGAATTATTTGATTTAACATACTGCATCCATGATTTTAGTCTTCATTTTAGAAACAGCGCATTAATATTTTTAACAATCTTTTGCCGACGTCAAGTATAGATGACGTCATATATAACTTTACGTAACAATGTCGCCTAAGAAAATGTCATTCATCGAAGTATGAAAGCAATGTTTTGGGGTGACGTGGACCAATCAGATTTCCGGATTCACTGTATATTTATTTATATCTCGTTATTCCTCAGTTCCTACTACCAGAGAACAAGCTCATCCTGAACGACTGCGGCGAGCCCAAGCTGCCCTATGACCCGCTGTCTGCCAGTCTGATGCAGGTGGTGGCCAGTGTCCTGTCCTGCCTAGCTAAGAACAACCCTGCCCTCAACTCTAGTGAGGCCTCCTTAGAGAGGATGAGCAGTAGTGGCGACGCCTTCGCCAACAGAGGCAATGACATCATAAGGTAATGTCACGTTTCTTTTTGTAAGAGTTAGCCTGTCATACCAGAGCCTTTTTCAGTAAATCAGAGTTGCGTAAGTGAAAGTTTCTCTTCCTAGAATCATTGCTACCAAAACGAGAAAACGCCAAATCTCACGCCATAAAATACCTACAGAATTAAATTTAGTTTCGCACTATGTTAACTTGTGTACCAGTGTTTACAGACGACTTGCTGGATGCAGATCTGCATGCTGGGAATTATATCCATTTCTATCTTTTTCAATCGAAAAAACAGATAATATCTCTCTCCTCGGTCTGATGGAATATTAGTCCTTTATTGTCTATTAATAAGCTAAGTCTTCCTATATCCCGTGACATCACACGATGTCTTGACTATATCCCATGTATTGCATCGCTTCCCACAGACATTCTCCGTCTTTCTATCACAAAATGTTTTTATATACAAAGTATTATATTTCAGCTTGCTTGGCATGCATGTGAATTAATATATCCAATATTAATCTTTCCAACAAAAACTTGAGAAATTTGATTTTCAGATAACTAAATATTTTGTTGTTGGAAAGATTATGTTGAATATAGTTTATTGCTGAATAAATATTCAAAAAGTCATGACCGAATTTTGACAAATATTCAAATTATAATTTGTGATTCAAATTAAAGTTTTATGTAACATGATTGACCACAACTCTTTGTTTGGACTCTGTTCTCAAACCTTGGTAAATAAAATAACAATATGTTCAACAAACATGAAATATACATTTACGCACACATTGATATTACAAAGGAATAACTATTACAAAAGTAATTGAGATAAACCAATCATATTTATCTTATTACTTAAATCTTCTGGGGATTTTAGTGATGTCATAATGATAGTTGGAATTGTGCATCACATAATGCTGTTGAATATTCCAGTGCTAAATGGGGACAATCTTACAGATTTGTTCTTTTAATGTTTATTTTTATGAAAAGACACATGTCTATGTATGTTGAATGATTGCCTGTATATTTAATTCGGTCAGGTGGTAGCGCAATGGTAGAACGTTGAACTTCAGAACTAAACCCCCAGCATCAATGTTGATGAAAGTTGCCTAGTTGCCTTTTTGACTCGCTCAGGATAGGATGCACTGTCTGTACTGTATGTAGCAAGGCAGTTATTTTTTATCTCGTCAGTACTAGCAAGTGCTCGCAGGTTTACTGCAACATTAAGCTCTACAGATGTTGCAGGTTTTCTCCTGCATTAAAACTGACAAGCCATGATATTAAGTCAAGGAATTTTGAAAGCTCTAAACCAATGTTAAAAAATATCATTTTAATTAAATGATGTATTTAATTATCCTTGGAGATGTAGTTAGAGATTTTCTTTGTTGTTTTGTCTACAAATCTGTGTTTTGTTTTCCTTCAATTTGTTTCACGTTCTGTCGTACGTTTTGCACGTAGGAAATGCCATAAAGTAAAAACAGTTTTGACACAGACATTATCGGATAGGGCGCGACGCCTGTAGTTCTGTAGTCAGATCTAAGATTATCAACCGGCAAACTATTGAATTTCTGGTTTTGTCTTGTTTAGGTTTTCGCAGTAGGAACTGTGCTGTCATGATAAGCAATCGTGGTCCTATTTCAAGCAGCCCATTGTGTTGTTTACATCTTTTCAGACAGTTTACGGATGTCGTTTCATTGTGGAATTTCTGATAGCATCTCTTACTGCATAGTTGTGTCTTTCCTGTATAGACCCCCTAATTGTTTCACACTTTGCAATGAAGACTGTTTTATGGAATACATTTTCTTCATATCTGACATCACAGACCAAAGAGATTAGCCAATACAATGATATCAAAATGCCATAATATTTTAGTATTATATGTCTCAATTATTTTTGTTAAAGAATGTCGTGCAAAGATCTTGACTACTTGTTTATTTTATTTTATAAACAAGTACAATTTTAGGATTTAATATTCATACTGCAAATATTTGTTATCCGGATCTTTTAATATTTAAAAATTGTCATTGTAGGATCATATTATTAATTAGTAATGTTTACATATTTTGGACATTAAAAAAGAAAATGTATTTGCATTCCTGGCAGTGCTCAGAGTTACAGCAGTGACAAGGACTGGTTTCCTGGACCTCCCCTTGTGATTCTGTTATAACTGATCCCCTGTGGTATGCAACACAGGTTGTCTCCCTTTATCGCCGGCGTTATCTTCCGAAGGGGAGATTCCACAGGCAAAGTCCCCAGACCTGTCAGTGTGTCAGATACAGTTAGCAATAGGGAAATCAGTATCTGTACATTGAGCAGATATTCCACACCACTGCCTATCACTTTCAAGGTCATCGCCAAGGATGGCTAGTAGAAGCTAATTGTAGGATTGCAGAATACTGGCATTGTAGTTGTGTAAGAAGGAAACAATTGAAAATAAAATATTCTTTGATTTCTAAATGAAGACAGAGAATTAACAAGTTTGCCATATACCTTGTCAGTTTACTAATATAATTTTGTTCCCTTCTAATATCGGCCCCAGATTTTCAGTTTAAAGGTCCGGCCAATTAGCGCCGACATCAAAAGATTTTATCAAAATTTGCCATTGCGCATTTCGTTTTTGGTGTGCAAGTATACAGATAAATGATAAGGTTCTACCTCCGAACGTATATCACTGATTTTGAATTGATTCAGAAAATACATAAACAATGATGAACATTGACAAATAAGATGATTACTACCATTTGTAACCATTATTACTTCTCTAAAGGGCATGTCAAGCTGCCTTCAGCAGTAAAAAGGTTAAATGGAGTATTGATGTGGTTAACATTGTAAGTTGAAATGATAATGAGGAATAAACTGCATCTCTTCTCTTGTGAAAATCAATACATTGAATTAGAATAAGTTTGATAATAAATGTAATTTGTTCATAAATCCCCATATAAAATCTGAGCTTGAGCATGAAATCGTACTCAAAATGTTTTGTAATCTCGTGACCAGTAGTAGTTTTCAGGCAATGAAAACTTTGAATGCACAAAGTACTAAGGTTAACCAAGTACACAAAACATTAAATTCTAGAAGTTATTTTGGGCTGAAATGAGAGAAATAAAACAAGTAGTACATGTGTACTAAAAACATTCGTCATTGCTGTATATTTAATCCTTCTATTTTGGTATGCAAATATAATTTTCATTATAAAACTTGTTAAAGTATAATTAAGTATTACATGATAAATGGGAAAATATTGCACTATAAATGATATAGCAAATTGATTTTTATGACATTCTTATTACAATCAAAATCATGAATATAAAAATTATTATTATTCTTGAATAAATGACAGCTTTATAAAATTATCAATAAGATCTGCCCAAATAATTAAGAAAAAACATGCAGATAAATATTCTTTAAGAAATAATGTCTATGATAACGAGTCATAGATAGCATCTAATGATGTCTTCTAATTATCAGTCTGTTAAAGAGATCCACGTCAATTTCTTCCTAGTGTGTCTTGACACTTCACATAGTTTGTTAATGTGTGGTTAGTTTACTGTTTGCTCTGCCTACCCACAGAGCTGTGACAAAGCAAACAGAGTGGGAAATTAAGCATGAAAACTGCACAGGAGAGAGGGTCATTGTTCCACAACAAATTACAAGGTTGTCAGATTGTAAAGGAAAGATTTCCTTCACCTGAGGGGGAACACGCATAACCCTATCTTTTTCCACCTCCACGACAGGATACGTGATGGGAAACGGGCTCTGAAATGAGAGACTGTTCTCGTGGAGTCCACATCACTCCAGGGCAAAACCTCCCACAGAACAGGTCCTGGGCTATGACAGCCCTGACATGTCTTTTAATTCCATGTTGGATCAGGAAATGGCAAAACACAGGGCTGCCTCCCCGATGACAGTCGAGCTGGAACATAAGCCAGTCGGCAGGATATTACTGCAAGAATTATATTAATCATTTGTTTTGCTGCCATGATTTTTTCCCCCTTCCCTGAAGCGAGATCTGATCCAGCTAAAACAATATGTCGGGATCTCGACTGCCGACTGGCGTAATAGATGTCCTTTCTTCTCAGACACGTGCAGGTCGGTCCAGTAGAATGATCTGGCAGCTCCGGACTGCCAACTGAAGTTATTGACTGTCCCTGGACTGCTGACGTCTCTTCCTGGCTGCTCCAGTTGCTGGTGATAAAGCACTGGTGATGAAACCCAACACTGGCCTCCTCACAGAATACAACAAGGAGGTCAAGAATTGCTTCACCAATACAATTTGCTAATATAGTATCTATTAACCCTGTCACTGGAGAGCCGGAGTTTCAGTGCCAATGAACAATAAAAACAATGGACAGCAATGAAACGGATATCGCAACTCAATCTAAATTAGGCTGGTTGGCATGGAGGCCTTGCAGCACAGAAATAAAATCTCATGCCAATAGCAAACAATTCATTTATCAAAACTGCTGCACCGTGGTATTTGATGGCTGAAGAATAGGATGAACTTGTTCTTGTGTAGTTTGAACACCGACCTTCACGTTGTATTGATTTGGGAAGGTGTTATTTCATTTTAAATCGACTGTAAAAATATCGATTTGACAGGTTTAATGAAATAAAATAACATAACATAATCTATGGTTTGCAGGAAGGATGGACTGCAGTGTCTTGTTGCTAGTGTGACGGTATTGTTGTCCTCGGAGTTCTGCATCAGCCAGGGTTAATTTCTAGTACATGTAGTTGTCTCATAGTCTAATAAAGATATCTCATTAAAATATTTCTGTGATGTCACTTAAATACTGTGGAAAATGTTTCTGTAGTCAAATTTTACTGTAGTCATATTTTACGTTTGTCTTTATCAATAAATTCAATAAATTCATTATTGCGTATGGGTGAAATATTCCCTCTACAACGTAAAGCAATGATTCATTCATTCATTCATGAATAAATTCAAGATACCGCTATCCATCGTCATGGCACGTTTTTACTATTTCTTCCAATAATCCAATGTTGTATAATATTTAGATGGTGAATATTCTTCACACTACTCAATGCAATTACTAGTAATACTGTAATTATCATTGTTTGCTTCTACTGTTGGTCATCATGGCCCGTTCTCTCATGCCATCACTCTGATTATGCCTGACGGACTCCGATGTATGTATCGTAAGATGAATTGAGCCATGTGACTACATCAGCTCATTGATGCCAGGGTTTGTAAGGCTAATTCCTAATTAATGAGCGCCAACATGAAGCAGACACACCCTGTTCAGCCACACATGCATGGCAATGAAAGGAGTTGACCAAAGAGCTTTTCATTTCCTGACATTGGAGGAGTCGTGGTAAGGACTGGCTCACGCCTCAATAGCCCAGAAATTAGCGTTGTCTTTGCTTGCAAATGGTCGATCAGAAGTCAGAAAGTTGTATTCAGAGTCGGGGTTCTGACTTGAAAGGAATTTGGACATATTGTGGTAGGCAAGGTCTTCAAATGGTGACTGAGCTCGCCGTGCTCTGTTCAAGAAGGAAGTCTGAGCACAACAGTGGATTGATCCAACGTGGATGACCATACAGCTCATCACACGCAGGAAGTCGTGCTCCAGAATTGTGGGAAGTCGTGCTCTCTGAGCGCGCTCCGTCGGAGAAGATCATTAGAGCCTCTCACTTGACCTGCCCCTCTGTGCTCCTCTGTGCCCCTCTGTGCTCCTCTCTATGCTCCTCTCTGTGGTTCAAGTTGGCTTCTGTGGCCTCACATCCACGGCCATTGCCAAATTGAGTATTAAAATAAAAGAGAAAAATTTCAAAAGGATGACTTTGCATCCTTGAGGGGTTAAGCCATTTTTGCCAGGGGTAATTGAGTGTTTCCGAGTTGATGAAATGTTGCAGCTAGCATGGTGGGGCCGGCACTGTTGGGTGTTTCGTTACAGTGTCTCTGAGAGGGGCCTCAACGTAGAAGTGTCCTGTACATCCGCTCATGTACAGAATGTAGTTAAATGCATGTTCTATTTAAAGAAATCATTGAAGGACCAATGAGGTCATGCCCTGGGCCGCTATGTTGTCGTAGTTGGCAAGCAAGTCCTACTGATGAGAGGACGAAACTGAATCGGTGCATGTTCATCTTATCTAACAATATACAAAAGAATATAATTTCTTCACACTTATTGGTCTAAAGAGCAAAAACACTATCACAAGTTCATGCTTGTGAAATAATATCTTGTAATAATGTAAATGGTGCTAAAAACAAGTTAACCGACATAATAGTGGTCCAGTGAATTGTGGTATGATCCATCAGTGATCAATATTATGTTTTATTGAAATGTTTGTCGAGACAAATCTTAGTAATATGAACAGATAAATCAGAACTTTTCACAATAAATTTTAATGTACTTTCCTCAAGTGACTGGTGATTTCACTGTTCAATGCTACAACTTTGTATGGAGAGAACTGGAGTTATTTACCCATACTATATTTTATATCTTGAGTTCCATGAACATCATTCATCTGTTCTTTTGAGGAACTTTATTAAACACACAGAATGGTGCTATTGATTTTCTCATACTGTAGAGTGATAAAACATGTTGTATTTTAAAATTTGGCAATCCTGAAACAAGTAATCATTCACATGTATATACCGTATATGCTCAAAGTTTGTCCAATAGTATCATGACTGTGTGCCTCTAGTTCAATATTATCATGACTGTCTGTAATGTTGTTACCTTCTCACTTCAGCTACATCATCAGTGTGGGTGTCATTGACAAGCTGCAGTACTACTTCAGCAACGTGCGTGGCCCCATCGACACCGACAAGAACGCTGCCGACTTTCTTCAGCACAGTCTAGGTCTGCTGGTGGCCATGACAAAGTTCATGTCCAAACGGTACGTTGTGAAAACAATAACTCTAGTATAGAATTTGGAATTGATTGAAACTACTGATGGTACTTTTATCAGTAGTTTCAAACAATTATTTTTTTAAAATAATTCCCAACATATATTTTTTATCTACCTATACTAGGATTTATGTTTTAATTTGCTGATAGTACTCACAAATGCATGCTATTTCAGGTGATAGTACCAATGAATGAAAGAATTAGTGCTTTGTGGTGCAGCAGGAATATTTCACCCATAAAAGACGATATACTGCCAACTTAATGACATATATCCATTTTAGGACACTCCAGTGTTTCAAATCACATCTCAAGACCCATATTTTCAAGAAATACTATTATTAGTCTTGTCATTGTAGTGCTAGCATGAACAAAACTTTTAATGGGTAGCATACCTAGTGTGAAGTTTGGCAATATGTAAATGAACATATTATTAACGTATTAATATTACTATGGATAATAAATAAAAAAACCAAGGAGGATAAAGAATCCATCTATAATTTTCTAGAAATAGCGTGACCACCCGTGAGTGTACAATAGACATGTGTCTGTTAGGCAGAGTCTGTGTGTGTTGAAATGTGTCTGTAATACCGGCAGGTGATAACATGCAGCTCTCCTGCTCACTGATTGCTAAATATCATCTGTGGGAGCGATTCCAACACCTACTTTTATCTTGGCCTGACATTTGCCACGGTGGCCGGAGATGGCCTCTATAGCAGTGATAGCCCTACAGTCTGGCGATGTCAACCACATGTTGGCCCCGTGCTCGTGTGTAGCATGCACTGCTGTAGGTGTAGTCATCATGATCTAACACTTGAACAATAATTATTACTCATCATGTATGGGTGAAAGATTCCCGCTAGGACGTAAAACAATAATTCACTCTCACTCGAAAAACTGCTGAAAAATAATTACATTTATTTTATTTTATTTAAAAAAAATATTATTATTTATATATAATGTTTATTTTCATATATCTGAATAGTAGATTACTACAGGAACTGTATACTTGGAGTTTGAACAAGAAAGGCTTATTTCTTTGTATTGCACTTGCAAGTTGTCATGCATATTTATTATATCTCTTATCATGATAAATTGGAGTTGCCCCCCTTTGTCCATTTATCTAAGATCTATGCAAATGGACACTCTAGATGTTACTTTTCGGTTAAACTGTCCAAAGTTGTAAATACTAATTGACAATATTAATAATAGTTTTGTTTTCAAACATTAGTGAAATAATCATGATTTGTAGTATTTTTCTAATATAGTTTTAGTGAGGAGAGCTTATCAGTTAATGACATCTACTTGTCCAGTGTACACCAAATTTATCAAACTACATCGTCTAACTGTGATCAAAGATCATATGCTATAGTTGCATGTTTAACAGGTAATATTTTTTTCAATAATACAACAATGTAAAACTTGTCTCTGTACATTCATAACTCGAGTAGTTTTATAAAATAAATCTTTGTAAGATCAAGGAGGGTTGGTATTGGAAATGATACAAATAAGATAAGAATAATTTAGTGAATTATTTTCGACACTTAACCAAATTATTTTGATATTGTCCTAAACATACAATGTGAAATGAAAAATTCTTAAATCACTGAGGTTTCAGAATTACATTATGTATCCTTGAGAGAGAGAGAGATTGTCTGTATTATGTATTTATGTGCAATTATATCATCCATGTGCTATTACGACGTAAATGAATTTCCCCTCGTTGTGGATAATAAAGATTGTCTATCTATCTATCTAACCTTCTCCCTGCTGAATAAAATCAAAGTGTTTTATTTCTGCATGTGATCGGGCAACTTAATAGGAAGAGGGTTAAATGCTATGAATCTTCATATTTTGCCATTAAATAGAACATCTGCACTCTGTATATTTCTAATTAAATTATTAACTTTTTTGTAAACTAATTTTCACCTAATTACTTTTCGGCTATACACAGCCCATTTCTTCATTGTTTTGCCCACCCTCCTTGACTATAATGTAACCAAATTTCTGAAAATATATTGACCATATAATTCACTTAATTGTACGGAGATGAAAAAATTAATCACATTGTAGTGAAGGGAAAAATTATCAATTATTATATGCTACTTCTCAATTCTGAATATGAAAAATGTAATTTCATGGTGTGCGAGTCTGAAGACACTGCCTATGTTCCACGGACCACGACTCCATTGTCGTGGGATCTGGCTGGTGATTACAGCCCACCTTCGCTTCCAATGTCTGATTTATATTTGTACTGCTTGATAACAGTAATTGGTGCGTCATTGTTGAACTGCCTGTCGCTGCAGTGATTGTTTGAATGGGGCCGTAGTGTTGATGACAAGATAATTGGAAACTATCTGGTCATTGGATGAGCTCAGTGGACTACAGTGACTTTACTCGTCGCGAATTGGTGAAAGATTCCCGTAGCTACGTTAAACTCCATATTCACTCACTCACTCGCTCACTCAATCACTCATTCACTCATTCACTCATTTACTCACTCACTCACTTTACTGCAGTGCCATTGCAGTGATGATGTGGGTTTTTTCACCCAGTAGTCCACCCGTCAGTAAATCTAAAATAAGTTTTAGTATTTTGTTTCTTGGTCTGGTGAACTGATGGAGGCCTGTATTCTAGATGACCGTGAATTCCATCACAGCAGAAATAGTGATGTTCTTATTACTTCCAGTATGTGGTTAATTTGGGGTAGCCCTAGTGGAGTGGGGGTGGATCTAGTGGAGTGGGAATAAGGTGTCCACAAGGTGTGGTGAGGTGTGGTATGGTGTGGTGTTGCTGGGTGGGGTGGAGACAAGGATGTCTACCAACTGTGAACTTATTGTATATTTCATTCTGAATACAGTATCGCAGTGTTAGCATATCAGAATAAAATCAGAAAAATTATGAGTTTTTTCTAATTCTTTTCTCAGTAATGGAAAATCTTTATTTTTCTGAAATATTCAATACATTTCAAAGATATCTAAATAACTAATATTTGAATTTAATTTTATTGAACTAGAGATAAAATATTACACAGAACAAACTAATAATTGATGAGACATGAGTTATTGAGTTCCATTGTGTATGTTGTTACATGGTGTGGAGACGACCTGACATTTACCCAGCACCCAGGGGTCAGTAATTCCCCTACTTTCTCACCTACTGACCAATGACCGCACACAATTACATCAGCTGGACACTTGATCCACTACTACTTAACTGTCCATGGACAGACATGAAATGTCCTATACCCTTTTGCTTCAGTCAACATTTTTAGGTGTGTCTCTCATCAAGCATATCCCATACATTCACCAGTGGCTCTTGTTCTAAATGTAAATTATGACGGCTTGAATTATATCAATGCTGTATGATTCATCCCAACAAACAGGCTCTGGTTTCCTGTTGACAGCCAATCGGATGAAAAGTTTACACCTTGGAATTTGTACATCATCAAATTTGCACCTCTGATCATTTGCAACACAGTATAATCATATCACACTGGGGCCATTTTCCAGATGGTGATTGGCCGAATGTTGATTATTTGATGTTTGTCGGGCCAGCGGGGACAGTTTATTTGGCACCTTGGCTCCCGGGGGTCGTGACAGAGAGTTTTCTCGCACCTGTAATGAGGTTGCTCAAAGCGAGACGCATCTCTGGGGACATTCCGCTAAAAGCCTTGCAGTCTGGCGGAACAATCGGGGCGGGCAGGGGACAAAGTAGACTCTGGTGCTCATGCTGATTGGCTGAATCAATTTTAACAGATTGTTCAGCTTTGTACTTCAGCCATATTGCATCAGACTTCCTTACAGTTCTCTTGGGAGAGTATTGTGTGAGCTTTAAACCTAGGCAATGGTTGAGACAAAAATAATTTAGTTAATTATTCACAAGGTCTGGTAGGTGAGCGACTACCCAGAGGTGATATGTCAGCAAAGCCTTACAGCCTTGGTCAAGTCCTTGAGGACACCCTGTGGTGTGTTCCTCCTAGCCTGGCTATGTGGATGGTGCTTGCCACCTAATCCTATCCTGGGTCTGTGGCTGATGCTTGGCTCTTCCTCAGCCTCTCCATCACAGGATGATCAGAGCCTGTCCTGTACAGCATAGACCAGAGCCTGTCCTGTAAAGCAATAGAGGACCAGAGCCTGTCCTGTACAGCATTAGAGGGCCAGAGCCTGTCCTGTACAGCATTAGAGGACCAGAGCCTGTCCTGTACAGCAGTAGAGGACCAGAGCCTGTCCTGTACAGCAGTAGAGGACCAGAGCCTGTCCTGTACAGCATTAGAGGACCAGAGTCTGTCCTGTACAGCATTAGAGGACCAGACCCTGTCCTGTAATGTCCTGTACAGCAGTAGAGGACCAGAGCCTGTCCTGTACAGCGGTAGAGGACCAGACCCTGTCCTGTACAGCAATAGAGGACCAGACCCTGTCCTGTAATGTCCTGTACAGCAGTAGAGGACCAGAG
>JAVCKZ010069593.1:0-14038 GCA_034780755.1 Lepetodrilus elevatus
ATAGCTTATCATATTATTTGTCTACAAAACTTTATACAATTATATACATTATATCACCAAATATTAACTGGTGATACTTGTGTCAAACCTCAGGCGCCCATTCAATAACTTCAAGAGCATCTTGACATTCCAGATAAAAGAGTTGTCCAAATAAAATATATATAAAAATAAATAATTCAGACTTCACTATGAATGTTTATTTAACATTCGACATAAATAACCGGCAACTGTTGCGTTTTCGACTCATAATAAATCATCTTGCAAGTCATACTTGATACTGGATAGACATTGTATCTGCTGATCATTGAGTTATGTTTCTCTTACTATCATATGAACACCAGTAGATTAGAATGGATTGCATACAGCACTTGCAAAATTGAAAGTCCTTATTAGGTGTCTATAATTGTTTGCTGGATTTAAAAGTTGCAATAATCCATAATATGCTATAATTGTTGACATAATCCTCGACTAGACCAGTAACTTGTGAACAGCGACGGCTATTATTAGGTATAATCCTAGTTGAGAGCTGCATGGGACAAGAAAGGAAGCGATACGACACACTGTGCATCGAGTGATGGACACCCTGTGTACAGAGTCTCTGAGTGCATCGAGTGATGGACACCCTGTGTACAGAGTCTCTGAGTTACATTACAGGTATGAATATTTGAATAAGGCCAGCTGAATTTACAATCTGTATTATTTTGTTTTTGAATTATCATAGGCGTCTCGAAAAGGTAAACAAGATACATGTACCACTAATTTACAAGATTTTATATTTACAGAAAGAATCCAATAGATCTATAACTTATATCTAGATTAATATAAATATAACTCCTAATTCTATTGAAATACTATTTTCTTCAGCATATTTCTTGCATTTCTCACCTCCATTGTTAGCTTCAGATATTGACTGGGTGAAGATAGGATATACATACCATGCATACCGGGTATGTTTTAGTGTGATGGGAGACTGGTGGGAAGTGAGAAATACAAGGTGGCCTTGACTCCCAGTTTTCGTAGGTTTTGAACGACCCAGATTTTCTCTCTCGTAAAGTTATTGTATTATTAATCTTTATGATGCAAGTTGCCAAGTAGTTACATGTATTTTACTACGTTGTAGTATTTTTTACATCCTATATAAACCTTCTACGATGTCATCCTATTGTTTGTCTGGGTTCTTCAAAGTACGTAATGCACTTTACAGATAATTCCCCGGGGTATTATGATGGAATATTCCAATGTTTACCGAGTTAATACCCGGGATATTCCAACATAATACCCGGGGAAATTACCTTACTTTTAGACACACTTAGTATGTATTTCTAGTGTCTAAACCTTGACTCGAAGCAGTCAAAATTACGGAAACTTTGCCAGCAATGATACCTTGCTTACTGAAAAAGTTATACATCGTTCAGCGAATGATTCTTAGCAATGAATGTTACATGACGTCACGACAAACACGTAAATAATAGCATGCTTTTCGCGGATCATACTTTAAGCATGTACAATTCGTGGCCATACCATATCGTACTACCTTTGATGTGTGTTCAATTCTGATTGTTCGATATAATAATATGTAGTTAATTTATATAATTTATATTAATTTATATGCATGTATAGAAGTTTATTACAAATGAAATAATATTTTTGTCGGTTTATATATTGGATATATTGGATAAAACACATCTCCCTCAGGTTTGGTTAAAAATGTAAACACTCAGTTTCGGTTACTTGCAGTATAAACATAATATATACTTGTTCTGTTTTGTCCAGTTAGGTTGCAAGGAAACCCTCACTGTTTATGTATGAGATATTGGTAAGCTATGCATTGCTAGTTCATGAATATTTGATTGGCTGCCCAGTGTTCACTAGAGCAGTCGTGTGTGTTCACTGTTTTGTAGCTTACAGTGCTTAAAATGCTTTTATATTTATCCGTTTTCATTTTTGATGTTTGATTGACTTGTGAAAGACGCTATGTTCAGGTCAGCCCATTTTCAGGTCAACCTGTTTGAATATTTGATGGTGTGCGAAAGCGTGGGTCTGTTGACATAGTTTCCATAGCAACTGATTGTATGGCTCCAAGCATGGCTAGGTCTGGTTAGAGGAGTAGCACAACCATTCAACCGATTGACGAAATTACCGCAGGTAAACAATCGACTCAGTACACATGTTCAAGACGGCTATTAGGATCCATGTTGTTTGTGCCTGTTTTTTTTATTCATACAGAGAAGAATAGGGTTCAAGGTAGTTATTTCAAACTTGCGTTCCACACTCCATATACTTAAGATCAATAATTGGATCATTATATCCGGACAATACTTTGGATAAGGTGACGTAAATTATGGGAGCAAATAACTAAGGCAGGTATCACGCATACAGCATAGGCTATACACGAGAGCTGAAATGAATATTCCTGAATGAATAGTAAATTACGAATATACGAATAGTAGTACCTGTGAGACCCCATTCTTTCAGTTGCTCCTCAAAATCACACCAATGGAATTTACTGCCTGTACAGTTGAGCTATGTGATGATGTGGGTTTTTTTTATTTATAAGGTGACAATAATACCAGAGATTTTGTAGCACATTATGTTGTTATTATATGATTTCAAACAAAAATTCAAATATGAATACTGGTATAATACTCTACCATCAAATGTATACAGTATAGAATTGTTTGGACTGCTAACTCTACATAATTTGTCATATTTAATTTTGTAAAAAGTAATACATGTAATAACAATTACCATGATAGACATTACATATCAGTATGTTTATTGTCTTAAATTTGTCTCAATATTCTAATCACAATCTACTGGGAGTGTAGTTCGAAACTTGTTAAAAATTCAATGTTTCCAATTACCTATTTAATGTATTATAAACCCATAATGTTAAACAAATTGACACCCCGACTTTATAAATAACCTGCCAGTTGGAGATTAACTTACTACACAGAGAGAAAGTTCCAATATCCTCACGACAAGTTCGCTGTGTGCCTGGTTGTATATGATGTAACAGGTTGAACATGTTTTATTCAGTATGGGGGAAGCATAAGGTGCACGATTACAGAGATCAAAGATAGCAGGTTGCTTGGAAATACCCTGTGCACTTTTATGTAGGAACTGGTCGATTGAGTTCTCTTTTGCAGAATATATACCTGGTAGATGTATGGCAAGTTTGAAAATGGGGGCGATTATTAGGTACGATATATGATAATTATTTTTAATAGTTTAACTCTCTCCCTGTTGGATTAGGCAAACGCACTGCTCATTAGGGCATGAACGGTTAACTTCAGCAGGGAGAGGGTTAAGGGGGGTGTTTAATACGTCAAATAAGGTATACTTTGTTTACACCAGAATCTGATGTCAAAATACTAGTCTGATAAGCATAATAAGCAAGTTATTTAGATGTTTATTTATTAATTTTGTTTATGTCTCTGACAGATTCACTCAGTGCATGTCATAAAGTCTGTCCATCAACTTATACCACAAGATTACATACTGCTGACATACTTTTCTATCCTCTACTTACAAAATAATATTTGTTTTCATTCCTCGTAATAATGTGAACCTTGAGGTGTGTTAGCAGGTTTGAGAGATTGGTGTTTCGTGTGGGTTTGATTGATGCAACCACTCTGTACTGGGTTCACTCCCAGGACACGTGCAAATAAGTATCAACACACACTCGAGTCGATCGGTTTGACTGTTCACGGTCTTGTGACATTTTAATTTTATTAATTTCTCTGACCTACCGGTATGTGAAATCCTCTAAAACATAGTTAATTCACTTTCAGTTGCGGCCCAGTGTAGTTTTAGCCAGTCTATGAGATGAGAAGCACCATCTGGAGATGAGAAGATAACTCTGATGAACATTTACATTTACATCCTATAGGTGAGATGAGATACACTCTTTCGGTGTTAACAGGCACTCATCCTGCTATATATTTGCAATAGTTTGATGTCTTTTTAACTTCCAGGCTCGCATCTGCCTATGTGCAGATACACAGACACATCTACATAATTTTCCTAGCTAACTTTATGTTTTAAACAAAATATAAACACCATAGCTACACACCTGATTTACTATAATTTAACTTTCATACAGCTCTTATAACAAGCTAGATACAAGATAAATGGTAAATGACATGTCACAATAATTTTAATGACAGATAGAAGTTAAAACAGAAAATATTCATTATATCAACGAACACAAAGAAATAGTACAACTCTAGTAGATTTTACACTAACCTAAAGAACTGATGACATACCACACCATGTACAGTGATTGATTTCCTCACAAATTATCTGTTATCGATAAATCTGCTCAATGTATTCGGCAGTCAGTGTATTTATTTACATAATTACTAGGTGAGCAGAAGTCTGAAATACTGAGTCACTTTCAGTAATGTATGCCAAATAAGCAAATGTGTAAGCAGAACATTCAATCGCTTGGTAATCATGAAAAGTAGATACCCTCTGATCCATATATTTAATTTCTAGATATATTGCAAGACATATTATACCTTCTATTGAAATAATTATTATTATCAGTGCTCGCAGGTTTAAACCACTTTAAACCCCAATACAAAAAAAAAATACAATTTTTTTTTATTATACATAATTTTCAAAACAATTGATTGTTTATAATCGACATGTATAATATTATGCTAATGAAATAATTATTATTATGCATCATTTTCAAAACAATTGATTGCTTTTAATCAACACGTATAATATTAATATTAATGCTAATGAAAGAATTATTATTACACATCATTTTCAAAATGATCGATTGTTTATCATCGACATGTATATAATATTACTTGTCTATACATGCAATGTATAGATAAGCAGACCGAGTCCGAGTACCGGGTACACGTATATACAGGCCAAGTCAGTGGAGCATGCAGCCATAGATTCCTGATCAGTGTGTGTGTCCTGTTTACGGAGTTCTCATTGTGTCGGACACTGTCTGGGAGAGCATGTCATAATAGTACCATACACTACTTGGCATACATTCATACCTATAATACCATACACTACTTGGCATACATTCATACCCATAGTACCATACACTATTTGGCATGCATTCATACCTAGTGTTCACAGATTAATATTAATTTCTGATACTAGATGGTCACCGTTTTCCAACCAAGGAAATTGTGTACAAACTCTTGTTCAGTTCTGGTCTTTGTTTTCGCACCAGAGTTGAATGTCCGCTCACGAACGACGAAATTACTTCTCCACTGTCAGGTCAGAAATGACATTGATTGGCATGTCAGTGGCACCTAGATCATAAGGTATATCTTTACAAGTTAGCATGGTTAATGGGTATTAGTTCTGAAGAGACGATGAGCTATAGATAGCTATTGCTTACTGTATATCCTGTTGGTTCAATGCACCCCGGATATAACATTCCACAATATTATATTTATGTTGATATTGAAGTCTACTTGGAACCTCCAGCATGTATAGTTATTAGTTATTTTGTTTTCTGATCCTGAGTGAGCCATTAATTCTCATCATGACTCATACCTAGGTCAGGGGTCGGAGTAGTGCAGTGCTAGAATGTTGGACTTCAAAGCCAAAGGCCTCAAAGAAGTTGAAACCGTTTGGGACACAGGTCAAACTATTTAGTTTGGTGGATATGTTCCGAGGTCGAATCTTGCCCTGAAACTTGGTGTCTTTTCAGCCCTTCCACATCTTCTGTTGCATCCTGATATCATCTGCTACCTGCTATCATCTGTGATTCATGTTAAATGATGAAATAGTTCTGAATTTAATTTTCTTTCTCTTCTCATTTCAGATTTGTGCCCGCTCATCTGATGCCTGGACTGTGGATCATGTGTCACCATTGCCCGTCCAGTCGGAGTCTGTGATCTCATGTCCTGAAGTCGCTCTTCTGTCACCAGCCCACTCCACTCACTGTAAGTATTCTGTGTGCTCCACTCACTCTATCTCAGTACTAGCATCTCAGTATTACCATTATCTCAGTACTATCATCTCAGCACTACCATTATCTCAGTACTACCAATATCTCAGTACTACCAATATCTCAGTATTATCAGCTCAGTACTACCACTATCTCAGTACTACCACTATCTCAGTACTATCATCTCAGTACTACCACTACCTCAGTACTACCACTATCTCAGTACTACCACTATCTCAGTACTACCACTATCTCAGTACTATCAGCTCAGTACTACCATTATTTCAGTACTATCATCTCTGTAGACCTGATGGTACTGAGTGTCTAGTGTTGTTATAGACCTGGTACTGAGTGTCTAGTGTTATGGTAGACCTGGTACTGAGTGTCTAGTGTTGTTATAGACCTGTTACTGAGTAAAGGGGTAAAGCAAGGACTGGCCAGCTCGGAGTCAGTATACCATGTATACTGTGTCTGAGTGGGGTATCATTGTTCTATCTGCGACATGATATTCTAAGTGAACTAGCACTATAAAAACTGGTGGAAATCCAGACTAAAGCAGTACATATGCATGCAAGTCATGATATTAGTGAAAGATTCTAGAAAGTGACTTTAAACCCCAAATCAACCAACCAACTGAATATAGCTGAATATATCATTAATGATTCATTATTGTAATAATATGAATATGTACATTTAATTCCCCCATGTCTTGAATGTATATAATGACATAATGACCGATAGTCAGTATGTTTTATTAATTATTTGTGACATATAACCGACTCATAAATAAAAAGATGATATACTCATAAATAATGTATTATTGAAATTGAGCCTGGGCCTGGATTAATCATATTCAGAAATTATGAATATGGCTGATACATTGTTCTTAATCACCATTTTGCAATTAGAAATATACATACCGTATTCGACGTATTAATAGACGCCCTGCTCCAATAAACGCCCCCCTTAACTATTTTAATAAAAAAATAAAATTGTGATCCAGGAAGTTTTTCTGATATAAATATTGTTGTTTAAAAAAATTAAAAAAAATAAAAAGTGTTTTTAAAAAAAATAGATTTTCGTTTCGTTTCCTAATTTAATAAACACCCCCCAAGTCAATTTTCTTAATGCCCTGGGCGTTTAATACGTTGCATATGGTATATAATATTAATAATTAATGCTCTAATACTGGTCTAGTCTTCAGGATCCATCCCAGACATCAACTTATAATATTTTTGTACTTAGACATTGTTATCCTAGGTTAGGATATTTGAATGTCATAATACTTCTAATTGTTTGCAAGGCCTTGCATTGACTTCGTGATAGCCTGGCCATCAGTTAATCAAAATATACTACCGTAAACAGATTTGAATGTGTGAAAAGAAACGTAGTTGGATTAGTTGTCGCCATGGTTACTTACTTTGTGAAATCTGCCAGTTCAAATGTCGTGTATGTCTGGACTTTCCCCAGTACATCTACATCAACATCTAGTCTAACACTTTGAGTGACCGTGGTCCATTGTGTAGATGTGCAATACAGAGTCTGGGTTTGAACCTCTTTATCATTTCGAAGTGATACTACCGACATAATGATATATTTTCTTGGTCGACCAGGTATTCACCATTCTCATTGCTATTCTTTGATTCCGTGGTTGATTTTATATTCTTTCTCAGCATCTATAGCCACCAATTGTACTTTTGTACAGTACTTTTAAATATTCACAATTGTAATGCTTGTGTTGAAGTGGTTGATGCTCTACTTCAGGGATAGAAGCTCCCACTCGCCAGGTGGCCCGATGCATTCCTAATGTTAAAGGTATCCTATACGGGAGTTTATGATGCTGATGTCTGTTTTTATTTCCTTGTAGTAGGGGACCTGTTCTCGAAACGTTCTTACAAACGTTTTAGCCAAAGAATAGTTCTTGAGGAAGAACGTTTCGAGAATAGGCCTCCAGGAGAACGACCTGTTTGCCATTGATATGCATTGTTGTAAAGGAGTTGATATATTTGGCATTGATATGTTGTAAAGGAGTTGATGATGCTGATGTGTGTCTTCTTTCCTTGCAGTGGAACAGGAGAACGACCTGCTCGTGTGTGGCGACTGCCAGGCCAACTTCCCGCTCAAGGACATACTCCGCTTCATCCGGCACAAAGTGCGGCGCTGCAACAAGGAGAACATCGACCTCCTGGATGGCGTGGACTTTGACGACGATGCCGGAGACTCGGAGACCGCGGCCCTGGCATGCATTGGGTCCAAGCAGCCCAGCATTTCGGCGCCGATTGCGCGGAAGGAGTCCGTGGAGTCCCGACATTCGCCTCGGCCGTCCTTGGACGCGCAGAAAGACGTTGTGACGCACGATGAGAAGCCGCTGACGTCGCTGCAGCGCATGATGACCGATGACGACGACGACGACGATGATGATGATGACGACAACGATGCCCCAAAGCACAATGCAAAGGAACGAGTTCCTCTACAGCCTAAGCAAGTTGTGGATGCAGAATCAAATACAACTCTATCAGGTTTGTACACTTATTCATTTAGTACTTGTACTACATATTGTCATTCATTAACAGTACCAACTCTATGCTAGCCTAATCTGGTGGGCACAAACCTGAAAATGTGCATACATGTCGCAACATATTTTGTACAAAAGTCTTGGGTTATTGTTTGTGTTTTTTTTATGGCATGGTATATTATTTTTCAAGAACTACTTATTTAAGGTAAGGTTGTAAAATTATAAAAATTCTGAACCATTGCACTGAAATAAAAATTCTGAACGATTGCACTTTCAGAAGAAATTGTATTCAATATTTGTAGGATTTTCCCCAGAAAATAGGTTACGTATAAATAGTCATAATGCGATCATATTTACAGCTGTGTTATGAATGTAATTTGATATTCGATGAGCAGTCATTTTGAGACATCTATTCTGGGATGTACCCTACGACATGAGATGGATATGAACTTGCTATAGTCATTGACATTATACAAGTACAATGCAATTATCTTTCATAAGGAAAATGTTTTAGCTTTACTTTTAATTATTGTATTAGAGATACTTTAGTAGTAAAATATTTTTTTTTATATGTAATGTCAATGTAATATAATTCAAGTAAACTGAAGCCCATAATGTGTTTATAATATCCAATAAGTATCAATTCTTTCTCTTAAAGAGAAAGGAGTATGTTGTCTACAAAGTTTGATGATCTGTGTACATATGACTGAACATATCATACTGTTTGCTGTTCTATATCTTTAAATGTCACTTGACTTGATGACATTTGCCGTGAAAACAATGGACCGTGTATTAATATGTCAATTACTTGGGCTGTCTAGAAAATGATGCCAAATTAATATTTCAGTCTAGGTCGGCCATTAACAGTTGGCGGGTTGGATAAGTTGCCGGAGCTGAAATATTCATATGATAGTAATAAGCAAGGACTGTCAGATGGATGTGTCCGCTTGCTGCTGTAATCTGAGATGAAACTGAGGCTGAGCTACGAGATCCGTTATTCATATGTGCTTGGAAACGCCACATGCACTGAAAGCCATGCTTTATGGTCTGTTTGTAATTCTTGGTTGCCATGGTTTATCATCCCCACAGAATGCATTTAACTGAAAAAAAAGAGCTTTTTTTCCTTGTTATACTTTGATGAAAGCAAATCTATTTGTTTTACAAACAAGTATAACTGTTGAGAAATAAGTAGGAAACTAGCCAGCCCTAAAATCTAAATTTTCAATTATATCATTCAATAGGAAATGGAAAGAGTCAATGTTTAATACTGTGGGTAATTGTTTTTGTTATTTTGGACTATTAATTATTGTTCTGTGGGTCTTCAGGAAATAATTCAAATTTGTTTTTAATTACTTCTTGATTTGTACACATTCACAAATCCTAAAGTGAAATTGATGCTAGAAAAACTAATGTATATTTTAGTGTAATTTTGTGGGAAAGTTCTCCTGTAGAAATGATTTACTGAAAGGATAACACACAAAAAAAAACAAAAAACATTAAAGAAATATTGTCAAGGTGGTTCACTTAAAATAATTGCTTCGGAGGACATACAAATATTCTGAACCCTAGCCATTTTCAAGTTGTTGTGAACCTATTCAAATATGTCTAGTTTGACATGACAGTTTGATCCATACTCATTTGCATACAAGGATGGCTTTGGCTGACCACCTATTGTAGAAGTAGTCAGGACCTTATTCACAAAGAGACCGAGGCCTCTTTATTATCATAAATGTCTTAATTTTACTCGCATAGTCCCAACACTGGAAGCTGTATTTCTGTTATCTCAAAATTGAACCCGTTCTCGCAGAATAAGTCGACGAGCAAAGACTGGCGTCTTGATATTTTATTCGGTAGTGAAGGGCTACGATTGTTTTGTGCCGGTGGATCAAAGCTTCAAGGATGTATGCAATGTGCTGGGGGCAAGCTGATTATACTGGCTAATGTATTTGCCAAGACCTGAATGGGTGCTGTCATGGGGACTTGACCCAAGTAATAGCTTGCAACGTGGTTTTCAGATGTTGGACAATGTTGGACAATGCAACTGGGAGTGGTCACTCGGTCAGTACAATCCACTTAAGGTCAAGTGCTATTGAGGGTCCGGTGGGCCGAGTGGCGATCACAGCCGAGTTGGGTTTATTATGCAGTACTCTATTGCTTATGTCTCGCATCAGCATTGCCGTACTTTTATCAACTATAATCAAGATTTGGAATTTTGCAATTCATTATTTTCAACCACATATTAAGCTAGTGACTTGCCCGACTAACTTATGCATAGCTCCCTGGTCTATCAGAGGCCTGTTCAGGAAGGCGCTAACCCGCAAGTACACTCGTGAAATCGCCTTGGAAATCTTCATCCTTCATATGTGACGTCACGCGATAACTCGCGTAAACTCGCCCGTCTGAACTAGTGGTGCTCGCAGGTGTGCTGCAACATTCAGCGCTACAGATGTGACAAGCCGTGATACAAGTGAAATAATCTTATAAGCGGATGTAAACCATTATACCAAATATACATATGTGTATTTATGTATAGGTTTTCAATTATATTAAAAGATTAGTTGTTTCTATTATTTGTCAAGTGTCTATGTAGTGTCTATTTATGTAGTGTCTATGTGGCAAGTTTCATCACGAATCCTAGTCTCTAGTGTGAACAATAATACACATCTGACATTTTTAGCTCTCTGAAGGCATTGGCTATCTTGTGAACTTTATGAGGAGAATCAGGCCCACATTAATTTCTTGGATCTATTCATGAAGAAGGATATCGGCCACTATTGGTATTGTAGAGAATCGCTGATTACTCGCCCTTTGAAGCATCATGGGTCAAGGGTACAGAAAAGAGGGATTTTAATAATTTACTTTGGATGGTATTTTAAAACCTTGCCAGAAAAAAATTAAAAAGAAGAAGACAGATTTCAGAAACGTCAAATGGGCTTGAAAGCAATTAGTCTTGCACAGAAGTAACCGGATAGCTTAGGGACTACATTTAAGTAGGTGCAACTTCTAGGCCTGTGTTCGTCTATCATCAGACAGCTAATCTCTTTGAGGCAACAGATGATGGTTGGTACAGTTGGAATTGCTCTTATCTCCGGCTGTCTACCTACCAACTGGTTGATACCCCGTATATGGAGCGGTGTCCGGGACACGGTGCTCGTACCTAGTCCGTCTTAGTCTACCTTTGCCGTGGGCCGCCTCCCACCCTTGTGGAGCCTCCTGACCAGGATATGGGCCAGTAAGGTTGTTGTAACTCGTGTCTAGGTCTGTCTACCTGTCCACTTGGCTTATCTGCGCACTGTACACCCTGCGGGTGACCTCCTGGCTCGACCTCCTAGGGTCACCTCCTAGAGACGGGGCACCAGTATCCTAGGAGATGAGTGCCATGGTGTAATGTTTACCTCCTATAATCTCCACTGTCTGCAATAGTATCTCTCTCGTGAAGCTCTCCAAAGCTGTTTTGCTCGCGTCTCCTACCTGTGAAATTCAAACTTTTCAAAAAGTCTGCAGGTACTCTAAGTTGCACCCTGTTGTTTTCGCGCCGTTCCTACAAACACCAGCAGATTAAGCAGACAAGAGCATGCCCCCGAGGGCATGTATGCGTGTGTCTTTGTCTACCCATGCGGAAAAACCCACCACCCAGACAGACTGGGCAGCAGTCGGTTAATTACGAACGGTTGTTAGGCAAACAGTATTGACCGTGAGTAGCCCAGTTGGGCAACAGACTGGCCTGCCAGAAGTGCAGGAGGTCAGTTCGGGTCAATCCTGGTGGTGCTTGTCTGGACTTGTAGCCCACCATCTGCAGGTGTATAGAGAAGTCCATGGTGTGGGCAGGTCCATAATATTAGATAGGAATTATGTTAGACAGACCCACCATCTGCAGGTGTATAGAGAAGTCCATGGTGTGGGCAGGTCCATAATATTAGATAGGAATTCTGTTAGACAGACCCACCATCTGCAGGTGTATTAACAAAGGCCTTGGTGTGGGCAGAAGTCCATAATACAGACAGAAATTCTGATATATTGACGGTACATTATATTGATATGCAATGCCATGTATAGTAATCCATGGTATAGACAGGTAACAATATACAGATGTTTACAATATAGACTGAAGTCTGATATCGACAGTTCACTAAGTCGATGGAGCATGGAGACGGGAATCCAAATAGTTTGACAATCCATACATCTTTATACATCATGGTTATAGAGAGGAGTCAATGTAAAACTCACTTTGTTGTTTACAAACATGAGAAATATTTTTAACAGACAACAATATTTCAAAGATAAATACTTATATAATTGTGTAAAATTTACAGTCTCTGTAAAATAATATTTGGTAAATTTGAATTAAAATAAAGTTTTTAGGCTTGGCCATTTCTTGCTAATAAAAACTTTATGAAACATTTCTTGTCCAATGAGTTGTAACCTTTTCCAGAAAAACTCAATTTAATTAATATTTCGACTGTTTTAAATATGATTTAATATCCCCTTGATAAATTTAATTTGGTATATCCTATTTCGGGAAATACAATTAATAATTATCTGGGTTTATTTTCGCCATTGATGCTTTTTACAGGTTGGTACTTCCAGTGTTTTGATCACAGGTTGCACCACATGCTAGACTGAATACTCTATGATATTATCTGGTAGGTATTAGTCGGTGTAAGCAGTGTATTATATTACTTTTATTGCCACGTTAGGTTTGATCTGTTCACCTCAGTTGGCCGACTGTCCCTGATCTCCACCGACCTTGGCTTTCATGTCGTTGACTCCAGTGGTATATTTTTAGCCCGTTTCTCTATCTGCAGGGCCCAGGTATCCACATATATCGTGCCTATGGTGTGTTAATTGCAGCTGATCAGCACCGTTGGTGTTGGAGTGGGTGTCGACGGCAAACCCAATAGCCGATTTTGAATCCCGTCTGTGGATACAATGTTGTCCCCCCTATGTTGTAGGAGCATGCAAGGAAAGTTAGGATGCAGTGTTTGCATTAATATTGCATGTGTTGTCAGTTTATCTGCATCGGCGATGGCGCATATGTCGTATTGTAATACAAACCTATTGCAGGTTTGCTTTGTATTAATGGTTGAAATACTTTGGAAAATGGTATAAAACCATGCCTCAATCGGTCCTACCTCAACAGGTAGATGGCTGCAGTATTTCAGGCAGATGTTTATTTGTGCATTATTTCATAGGTGTGCATTATTGTAGATCTGTAGGCTTGTCACATACGGGTGAAATATTCCCTCTGTGACATAAAATCATAATTCACCAACTCAGATATGTAGGCGTGCATTATTTCAGGAAATATTTGGCTCTGCATTATGCCAGTTATTTCAGTAGAATCAGAAGTAGGTGAGTAGCAAAAGTAAAATGCAAAAGACCTGCATAAATAATACTTTCATCTACAAAATAGTATCAGCAAGATTGAAAGTAGATGAAAAATTAGGGAAATGGACGGACAATTTTGCCGGTTGCTGGTTAAGGATTGCTAAACAGTAACTTGAAAGGTATGCAGTTTAAGATGCATGTATTATTTGGAAATGCATGAAATATATACTTGTTTATTTTCTTAATTATGAATTATTTATCAA
>JAVCKZ010069604.1:0-14038 GCA_034780755.1 Lepetodrilus elevatus
TTATTAATTTTATTATAAGTCTCACTTTATTTGTGAAACATTATTACATTATTATAATAATCATTATTACTGCTATAATAATACTATAATAATAGGTATTATTATTATTATAGTTGTTAGTGTTATTGTTAATTGCTATAAATAATAATAATAATAATAATAATATTAATAATAATAATAATAACAACAATAATAACAACAATAACAATTTAAGTTAGCTTGGTCTAGAAATTGTTACTTGCTACAATTCAACTGAAATACCTATTTATGCCTACGGTACTCACCTATCATTAGTTCACCTTCCCCGGTAGTGACCTCATGACCTGAAGAATTGATGACCGTCACCTCTGTACCGTCTAAAACATTGCCCAAAGGGACTTCTTTTTCTGGATCCCTGTAAAATAACACATACAATTTTAAACACGACAATTCATTTACATTTTCTTAATGCAACATTAATTATTGTGTGGCTGAAAAATTTAATTAATAAGTTCTTAGACACACATACTCAAAATAAGTTGCATCAAATCCAAAGCAAGTAGCCCAGCATGAAACTTCAGTAATTCCGTAGAGATTGTAGAACTTGGTGTGGCAGCCATTGGACACAGAGGACTGCAGACGGGACAGTGGAGGGAAACGTTCGCCACCCAAGGCCAAAACACGGACAGGCGAATAGGCACTTAGTAGAGTTGTCCGTAATATCTCTGACCCAAACCTCAGGAACAGTGACGGTGTCATCTGAAAATGTTGTACAATTACAATAATCACATATATAAAAATATATGCATATAGATCTATACAAGAATGTTTCATTGAATTTGATGAAAAACACTAATTCAATCAAAAAATACATTTAATTCTAAGCCTCCAATAGTTTAAAATTTATTTGGATCTTAAAAACATGTAAAATTAATTAAAATATCTTACGATAAATTTCATACACATAGCAACTTGCCTGGAGTATGGACACATGATTTCTTCGGTGAATAATGTCCATTAATTTCTTTGGCGATGCTTTCACTTCATCGGCTATGATCAGCAATGTTGACCCTGAAGTCAAGGCCACAAACATTTCCACCATGCTGGGGTCAAAGGTCAATGGTGATGCAAGAAAGCAGACATCATCCGATGTAAGTTTGAAAATGTTCCTGAAATTATTAGATATACAAATTCATAATCATATTTAAATTATGGAATTTGAGTTCTCAAAAATCAATATAAAAGAACTGGTTTCAGGCGAAAAAGAATACTGATTATGAGCTATATTTTATTATCACAACAACATTGGCAACTTAATGTGGCTTCAGGATGGCGATTTAAGTTTACTTAGACCACATTATACAAGCCAATATGCAGATAAGCAGATGAATCCAGAGCAATTTCCTGGCCAATTTTACTTTTTAAACAAAACAATCCATGGTTGTGTTCAGGATGCTAGACAGTTCTCTACACAACACTATGCTACATTTCTACAAAGTAGTGCCTGGCTGAACGATTTCATGTGTAGTCCATTCCCTTCATGCTTTGGGTTTTCTTACTATTTCCTACAAAACACTATGGGTGCAAAATGTAGTGCTACGTAGTACTACTATGTGTTGGCTGAACGGCTACCATAGCAGTAGTAGCACTTCATAGTGAAATGTATTGTAGGCTGAATGCAACCCAGTACTATTCCCCTGCATACAATCATCCATTCAGTTAAATAATTACAATAACCATCCATGTATCTATACCTGATATTGATGATGTTTGACACAACACATGAATGAGGCACTCGGACAACTTTAGGACTGCTGGTCGTTCCTGACGTTGTGATGCAGTAGGCCAGTGGAGTTATCTGCTCTTGTTTCTTCCTGATGACAGGAAGTGACATCAGAGCCAGACCAAACTCGAACAGCTCCATACACGGTGTTATGGTGCCATGAAGTGTGTGGATTACAGAATCAACCTTCTGGAACAGAATGATGAATGGATGCATATTACTATGATTACAGAATAAATGTATGTAGCCACTTTAAATGGTTTCAGACATGAGCAACACTCTTCATAATCTCTCGAATGTGGAGGTCTCTCAAACAGAAAAGAAAATCAAAATTAATTGAGGTGAAAAAGTGGTGTATTTCTTGGTTAAAATATTCAAATACCTGCAACCAATCCATGTGAACGAGAACGTATCGGACTCCAAGGTTTCCAAGACTTTGGCAGATGAAATCAGGACCATCGCCATCAAAACAGTAAAATGATGCCGGCGCCTGTAGAATTCTGAGAGACAGACAGGAAGGAATCTTGGTTACCATAGTTACAGACCATTAAATAATATATTTGCACAACATTGACATTCATTTATTTCCATCCTCTTAGGTTTAGTAAAATTGCATACATATTAAAGGGTAATTTGTTGAAATCGAGTATAAATCCCTATCAGAGGCGGAGATTACACGTTCATAAAGACTTTCAGCTTCTGACAAATTATAAACATTTCCATTAATTTTTAAACAGTTGGATTCTATTGAAATATAACATTCAGCAGGGAAACATATGTAGAGAATTTAATTATACATGTATATTATTATAACACAAATTGCTGTTTAAAAAAATGGCATCATATGAAAATTGCTTTGTAATTGAATAATTATTGTTGAATATTTCCAATCAGGTTCTTCGAGTTCAATTATGGTAAAAGTGTGACCGTGACAAGATTTTATAGACTAAGTGCAGTAGGAGAGTATGTTTACTTAATTAAATGAGATTACTAAGATAACGAACAAAGTAAATTAACCAAAAATTTCAGATAATTATTCATCAAAGTATGATGTTTCCTTCTCTAAATGAGATTACAAAAATAACGAACAAAGTAAATTAACCAAAATTTCAGATAATAATTCACTATTATTATATCAAAACTGTCATGATATTATCACATGTACTAATATAACACACCACCTCAAACAGAACTAACATCATAGATTTTCAAACTGTGGTGTAAAGAATAAATATTGACGAAACAAAATGGACACATAACTCGTGATAAAAGTCATCTTTGTTGAGAAAATGGATGCAATTTGGAAGCGGACACTCACAAAGACGTGTGAAATTACAGCACAAAGACAGTGAAATTACAGCGAGTGTTTGTTTATTTCCAGCCTTTAAGCTATAACTTGTGTCCAGTGTTTGTACAGTGTGACTCACCCGAGAAGGACAGATGGTAGGTCAGGGAGTTGAGGCATGCACAGTCCAACCGTCTCATTGTGTACTCCAGTGGACCGTAGCACTTCACAGATCTGATAAGGAATAATTATACGGTCAGCTGGAAATCAGCAGTCTGATCGAGGACATTTTATGACCTCTTCACAATATCTCTCACCCTACTGGATTAGACACAGGCAAGATGCTTTTTGGGGCATCTCCATGTGCCTTCAGTGGTATTGAGAAGGTAAAATGTCATCAGATAATATTCAAATGCATTCGTTACTCATTAAACTGAAAATCTAAGATACGGTAATACTTTTTAGTACATTTCTAAATAATTTTTTATTTTATTTATATTTGGTTATTTGTTTGTTTATTTAAAGCGACTCATACACCAAAATCAAAGTTATAGAGCTAATGATCCTGTACCACATAGTGTGATTGATTCCTTCCAAATGACCTGCTATCGATAACTATGCTCATTCATATTATGTTTACATAACATTGACTGGTAAACCAATATTGACATTTGACTTCGTCCACGTTACGCCATGCGCGAGAACCCGTGCAGAGACCCGTTATGAGTATGCCGTGTGCGAGAAAGTCATGCAATCCATCAAGAGAAACCTGTGTTGAGAAGGCCTCACCAATTTCAATACAAACGATTGTTTACATTCGCCAAGTACAATGGCGTATTTCGATGGGTTTACGTGACATTTCATGCCTGAAAGTTTGTATTCTTGCTAATATTGTTTTATATATTATACATACCGTAACCAATAATAAAAAGGTGAAATCTCCCAAGTGTACGAGTCCTTTTAATATATATTTACCTATTTATAATATTTTTTAAATATTTTATTTCATTTTGAAAATTTGCCAGATAAAAGAGTTTTCATTGGAAACATTAATATTCATTTTCATACATTGATGCATGCAATGACATATAATCATGTCAATTTATTCTTTATTTCTTGTTTCAATTTAGTGTTTGTTGTTCTTTTTAATTTCTACACCAGAATCCGATAAAATAACATAACCAGTAGTTATACTAGTTCCAATTCATCTGGAATTTATGACGGTCAACTTCATCTACTTGTGTTATTAATATTATCGATGCTTATGTGATATGAATTACTATGACAAACTAAAATAACAATAATAGATCAGGATTCAAATTCTACTTTCTGAATGGTACCAACATCAAATAAAAAATGTATACTACCGGTAATATTAGTAATTATATATCATTTACAATTACCATAGCTACAAAATTGCACCATCTGGCACCAACAATTACCCAATATGTTCGTTACAACACTGGATCTGATTATGAAATCAAGTACTCACTGAATCTGCTCTGTGCCACATTTCCTTGTACGTGATGCTAGATTTAACGGATCCATCGTCAAACGTGACAGCCACATTGCCGGGGTGATTCTGAACGGCCGTCCCTACCAGATCCTGGAGAGTTTCCATCGCAGGCTTGAAAAGCATGGCCAGAACTCACTGCCTTCACTGCTCAGCCAGCTATAGGCAATTGATATACATGTAAATAGAATGCTGCTATATTCAATAGTCATTCCTAGTCTTCTAAGATGTAAGACCATTGAAAAAAAAACATGAAAAGAAAACATGAAAAAAATATTGCAATAATTACTGTAATGCTCCAATTCAAAAAGGAAAAAAATAATATTTATTTTAGGCTGTTGAAATTACTAGAAACGGAATTATGATTGGTTAAACTTATTAGTGTTCTTACAAATATACTTATGAACATGTAACTTAAAGTTTTAAAAATCTTTCTTAACACATTTCAGATAAAAGAAAGTGTCTGAAAAATGGAAAAATAACAAAATTGCAATTCACTAAACATGGCATTTCATATTTTTAGGATTGAAAATAATTATCTTTAACAATACTAAGAAAATTAGAGGATTTGCATTAATAGAAACATTACAATACAGATAGTCATAAATATAACAACAATTTTTAAAAAGAACTGATATACTAATACCACTCTGATCAGCTGGGTAGATGAGGTTATGATTTATACCTTCATACTGAGTCTAACACAACATTGATGGATTCACAGGGTGTAAACTGCACTCACAGGCACTCACACACACAAAACACTGAACGCCCACACAATTTCTTATTTGGGGCAATTTAATGTTTTCTATTATAATTTATTGATTTAAAGCTACGAGAGCCTCAGTCTGAAAAATCAGGTAAAGTCCAAGTTTCAGTTTATGACAGAAATAATGTCTTTATATTATTCTAGGACTATGGTGATTATGATTAAGTAAATACGCATATCCATACCGGTAATAGTGTTCCATTATGATTTTCTTTGTGTTTATAAACTGAAGAAAAATGTCATATTCATCTTGTGGAAATACTGTTTCTATTTTTGTTGTTGTTCAATTCAAAGGCCAAAATTGAAAAACATATTTAATCTACGACATCATCAAGTATATTGCAATGAGTTTTCAAATATGACCTTGGACAAATTAGTATTCTTCTTATTGAAAAATGATGTCAAAACTTTCTCAAAGTTTGGCTCAGTACAGCTACCGTAATTGTTATGCACAATTGAAAGAAGTCACATTATTCTTGCTGTCATTGATATGGATAAGAAAATATATTGTTATATAGTATTTTCTTAAATCACTAGAGAATGAAACAAACATTAAAACATTCTTGTTAAAAACCTGTCAATCAGAAATATCAACTGAAAGGGTAAATGCAAAAATTATTATAAATAATATATTAATAATTCTATATTTTGTGTATTTTTGTTAAAAATCAGTATTCAATAATAATAATTTATTAATTTACCTATTTATTTAAAATCCTCCTGCTTCAAATAGCATGTATGTATGATATATAAATACCAAGTTACTTAACAAACAAAATTCAGGTTTTACATATTCAGAGTTTAATTTAATAGAAATGCAGAGAACAATTCAAGTGTGATCAGTGTTGATGGCTTGATGCAATTCAATGTCATAATTCATAATGACATATTTCTGTACATTTGCTAAGCGTACTTGTATTTCAATTACTATCATGTAACACAAATAAGCAAATTGCATGTCAAATGTTTAATGCCAAATATGGTCACTAAGCATTGTCTCTTGACAGTCTCTCAATTCCGCGCAAAGAAAATATTCATAACCATTCAGTCTGTACTACACATTTATCCAAACTTTGAACAAATTGAATAGCATTAAACATCTCACAATCTCCTACATTATTATTAAAACATGCTCAAGAAAAGTTAAAAAATGAATAGAAAGAAGCCAGCTGTCACTACCAACAGTGCTGGCACAAAGCAGATGCAAATTTGAATTTTCATTGTCATAAATCAACAATGCAAACAACAAACAGAGCATATACAGTCCTGCGACTGCATCTACATTAAAGAAAAATACACTTACGTGCACTGCAGTAATTTCTACTAGAAAGGCATCCCTAGCAGCAGACAGTACCATACTCGTCCACAGTCCAATATACTATGACATTATAAAGCGAAGATCTGCAAGTGGATCGATATTCTCTTGGACTCCCGCTTTAATTGGGCTCTGCTTATTCATTCCACTGTAATTGCCACCATTGTTAGCGTAATGCTTTGATTGTGTTGCGGTGGGTGCGGTAAACCGCCCTCGCGCCTTTGTGTGTTGAGCGCCTGTCATGTCATTTGTCGGTGGAAGACGAAATCAGCATATGCCGAGGAGATAAAACTAACACATTGATATATGATTCAATGTTCAAATTTATTAAAGTAGGAAATAACTACGATTTTCAACGCCTGTGTTGGTGAATGTTTATCAAATTTCTTCAACCGGAAGTGTACACCTTTTGTATCTTTACTCACAAAAGATCCATACGTAGAGTTACCTTCCCTTTAAGGTGATTTTATACCGCACTGACGAGTTTATCGATTTTAGTGATGAATATAGCACAGATGTTCTTTGTAGTATTTATTACCAGTACTTTGCTTCGACACGTTATGTGTTTCCTTGGCAATTTATCACTGACAAACGTCATACTTCTACCGTGTTATGACTACCAAAAAATACCATATAACACCCATTAGTTTGACATAACAAATGTATCATTTTACAATATTATTTAATAATGATGAATGGTAGTATTTTTTTTGTTAAAATCTATATTTTCGTCTCTGCCATTATACATTTCTGTTACTTTCTTTGTAAAATGTAAGGAAAACCATGGAACGACACTTTTTTTTAACCCTCTCCCTGCTGGATTCGGCAAAATCACTGCTCATTAAGGACATCTTCAATTGCCTTCAGCGGGGAGAGGGTTAACACTCTCCCTGCTGAAGGCAACTGAAGACGTGGGATAGGCTATGGTTAATAACATTGAATAGGCGATGTGTTTGTTGCGAGTTCGACTAATTGCACACCGTTCAATATTGTGCGAGAAAACCGTCAGTCGACACGTTACCCACCCGCATTCATTATTTCGCTTCAATGAATGTCTGTGAATATTAGACCCTATAATACTGTTTGTGCTCATATCAGTGTGAACAAAGAAAATATGTTCAAAGAAAATGTGTCACTTTGGCGTATTAATCTGAAACCCAAAGTGTTCGCAACTTTAAAAATAAAATATCATTTAACAAACGAGACAATTCAGCTATTTGGTTTATCAAGTTGAATGTTTGTAACAATTATAATATAAAATTAAATGTGCTAACTAGTTTATTTTAATTCCGTGAAACATTCTGCAATATCTTTTTTTTTCCTCCTGGAAATAACCTCATAAATGGTATTTTTAAATACAGCAGTTAAATTCTATATCGAGTCCGTATTCTCCACAATGTGAGAAACATCACATAAATCAAATATGCTAATGAAACGACGTAATTTCTTCCAATCTTACACTCTGTTCAATGCCGCGGAACTGGGACCATTGTGGTTTTTCTTGTAAAACAGAGATCGAAAAATGCCTGTCCTACGACATGTTATTTAATCAGATGCGGTGGGAGTAATGAATTTAATTGGCACTCGAGAAATAATCGATAACCACATCTCCATCGGCGCTGTTACTGCGGTTGTAGAACATCCTCGTCCCATCTGTACATCATGTAACCCCCCCCCCCCTTCCCTCCCCACCCAACCCCCGCTCTGCCTTTTCACTCCCCCCGGCTCTCCATTCCAAACCATTTTTTTGTTGTAATCTTTCTCGATCCTTGCATATTCCAATTCCCCGAATAGCTTGCTTAATTAACCAACGCATTTAGAGTTGGATCAGTAAAAATCCAAATAAAATGTTGCAAACCTATGCTTTATTTATATTGTATTATTGTACTGACGTATTTAGTTTATATGGTAAGTGGAATATTTAATATTTCCAATTAATAAGAGGTATTGAGTGAAAAAAAATAATTCTACCACGATAATAATAATATATATAGACCTAGCATAATAACTATTGTATATAATCCATTAACGCATCTATACGGTTACTTATATAGTCTACTAGTGGTTTGCTGTTTGATTCGTGACTTTATGAGAATACAATTCTGTTCTGATATGTAAGGGATGATATCAACATAGAAAATGCAATCATGTATCATTATACCACCCCCGAGTAATGGAATCAGTTCAACCCTTGGAGAATCCACCCACCCCACTCACCCGTCTTTGCTTCATAAATACTTCAGAACATATATTTCTCTTATAGGTGGTACGATATACATGTATACAATACATTATACAAGACATAGTATTTCAGTAGTTCACTCGTCATTTTTATCTTATCGTTTCGTGGTAATTAGCATATACTAAATAGCATAATTAAATCGATAAGAAATGCCTCGAAATGTCTTTGACAATGACCACTGCTATCAGTATCTTCTAAAACACACGCAATGTTCCATTGCTTCCTTATATGTACACTCCATTGGACGCAGCGTATGTAAGAGCACCATGAGTCTGTATCTAGAGGATGTCGTCCATCCCCGTTCTATGTCTATTATCTATAGAGCATAATTCGTGCTCGTGGATGATGCATAATTGCCATTTAAAGTACCCGTATGTTGTTATTAGTTCTGTGATTGCTATAAATATCATAGCCACCAGTCTTGTGCGCACCAATGTCTATTCTTCTAGACTGCGTGGCACGAAGGGGTAGTTCCAGTATTATGGGCGTACATCTATAGGCTGTAAGTCATTTCATGCAACCGTTTGCCCTGATTTACAGTACGAGCCTTTCGTGGAACGCTGTCCAGATTTAAGCCAGTCATTGTAATATACACCCGGAATAGCCTACATGGCTTCTCCTTCCGTATAATACCCCTACCCCGTTATTTTTCTCATTTATTACGTCAACACCCCACCTCCCTCCCAAACCCTACCCCAACCCTAAATCCTAACGCCCCTCTTTGTAACTCGACTCTAGAATTAGGACCCCTAACGCCGATCATCCCAGTCTTTTACCCTCTTTTCATGTTATGCCCCCAAACACGCACACACCACGCTCGGAGGTATTAGTAATTCACGCTGCGAAGATATTGAAATAGTGGCGCACAAAGACTTCAAACAAACGGCTAAACAGCTTAATCAAGTGCACGCGTTTTATGAAATTTGAATGGAATTAACATTTTTGTTAATGCGACAAAGGCATCGTTGGTGAATATTAAATATGATTTAGGTTGCTTTCATACACTAAAAACAGCGATCGTGTTCGGATGAAGAAGGCTTTCTTTGTTTCGATGAAAAGAAAGATTGATTTCCTATTTCCCAAAAGGCAAAGACTATAGTAAAATATTTCGATGCAAGTTATTTATAGACTTACGGTATAAAATGTATTTCATTTTACAAATATTTATTATAATGGGATGACTATAATCAGCAAGATATATACTAGTGTATCAAGTAGAAACATTTATTATAAGTGTTCTAGTTAATCCATAAGTTAATCGGAGAAGGTTCGACTCGGATTGTGATTTGAAATAAAACGTTATGACTGTTATAAACATAACAAAGATTTTGAATTTCAACTAGTTATAATAAATAAAAACGTAATATTATTACGAGTATTTAATTTTTAATGATGCATTCCACAAGCCATATTTTACCGTTCGTAAGATTGTCTTTAGAAGATAGAAGGGCGAAATTGTGAGGAAATTAAGTAAAATGAAAAGTAATAAAGACAGACACAAGTTTATTGAGTAATATTACAGATATCGAAGAAAGAAAAGACAATATATTGAACTATGTTCATCGAAACTCGAAATATATCTCATAACAATCCTTCATTGTTACCTATACGTTGACAAACAAGATATGCTAATACGTGCCCGTATGTTTGCATATATACCGGCATGCACATGGTGACAGTGAAATGTGGATTGCATCCGGGGTTGTCACATGTCAGAACATATATTAAGTGTGTCAGTAACACACTTTCTTAAAGGACAACGGATACATACGTTGTTCGTGAAGTGGAATTTTAACAGGGCCGACTATCTTCTACGTTTCCGTGATTGTATTCACACGTACCGGTCCGATAAAGGTCCGCCGAGGTTCGGAAACCATAACTTGGATGTGGACACAGCCGAAAATTAATCGTTTTGTTCTGGGATCAGTTTAAAATTTTATTTTTAAATTAATTTCTTTTTAGCGGATATGATTCGTCACACAAAAAGGTATACGCAACTTCAATGTAATATTATATAAAGAGAGTATCTATTAATTGTTAAGAGTTTATTTGTATATATTGAGATTATCTCATATGAGTTGTCATATAGTGTTTTTGTTTTTTTTATTAAGCGATTTGGACTTTTAACAATTATATTATGCGAGTTTCTGTTGAGAATAATATCATTTTAGCCAACGAATTTAATACTTTCAGTAATATAATTATGAACACGATTGTAAGATTCTATTTACCTGTAGAAATTATTCTAATATCGATTTTCAATCACAAACACTGTAATTATATAGGCAAATGTCTTGGGAACTGGGTTAAATTACGGAGACAAAATATAGTTAACGTGTTAATATTAATAAATGTGTTTACTGTTTACCTATTTAATTGAAGAAAACCTTTAACGTTATTTTCGACAAATAAGTCCCAAGAATTAAGAAGCTCTAAAGGAGGTCCAAACAGACCTTGGTATCGCATAGGAATGTAATTATATAAATCCATTGTGTTATTGCACTCCCAAACTTTTTATTTCACTCCCAAACTCCTATGGTATTTGAAAAAGTACATGTATAGTAGCAACGGGAAGCGGTCCATATATACATCGCGGGTATATAGACCTACTGATAACATATATACGTTTCAAGCAGTAGATCTAGGGTTCGTATATTGAAGAACACAACAGACAGGCGTACAGGGGTTCTTGGACATCAGTGCCATGGAGAAGGACAAAAAGTCCACCAACTTCTGCAGCTCGGTGAAATGCCAGCTCCTGATGTTGTTTGTGACAGTAGCCAGCGTAGCCGTGGTCGTCTGCATCGCTCTTCTCACGGACGCCGTCAGAACGCGCCAGAAAATGTCGCCTCACTTGAAGTGGTGGCAGGCGACAATTATTTACCAGATCTACCCGAGGTCGTTCAAGGATTCGGATGGAGATGGAGTTGGTGACATCAGAGGTAAAATATATATTCATTTTAATATTAGGTAGTAGGCACCGTTCACATTTTAGTCCTGATTTGTGTGGGAGTTATAATATTATAATAGCCTACAGTATACCAAGTTAGAATCAGTAAAATGAAGATATTGTGTACATCGTATTTCCCCCGACTATAATTGAATGTAATAACTAAATTATATTATACAGAGACATACATAAATTAATGTATGTGAATTAACGATTTAAAATCATTCCATTATATTTTAAATGATGAAATATTTTTGTTAATACCCGGTAATTCTATTCGTCTTATACGAAACGTTTCTGAGTACAAACTCATGCTCAACTCACGCTGTTGTTCACAAATCCCCATATATAAATTTTGAGTTTGAACATGAAATCGTACTCGTTGTTTTTTCGTAATCTCGTAGCCTTGGTTTGAGTAGAACGCTATCCAATTTAACACTTCGTAATCGATCTCAGTGCAAAAAAAAAGAAAGACATGTTATCAGTCTTATTCACGAAATTGCAAGTACATGTAGTATATATCAAGATTACGCCGAGTTTACTGTCTCTTTACATGCATATATATGAATTAACCCGTTACTTCTTCGAATACGGTAAATGCCTTCAAGGACAACGGAGAAATGTAGGGCTAGTTCTAAAACAGGTTATATTTACTCGCCCTCGTATTCTGTACCCATGTACGTTTATCAGTATACAAGGTAAGATCACGCCCCAGCGATACAGTGACATTGGGATGGAGTAGGTTTACATGTGTACTATACATATGACATGTGTCATGGTATCGTTTCAAGACGAGCAAATACAATTATGTTCGCTTGCACAACATTTGCCCGGGGATGTAGGCCTACTTGTGCATATAAACATACTTAGGTATGTAAATGTGTGTTTGCTATGCGTTCGCATGCATAACTATTACTTAAACAGTGCAGATAGTGCGATACCATAATAGTACATGTAAAGGTGCGTACAGACCTAACGCGAGAACCGGAGCGTTTTCCCCCGCACAGATACTACATGTATAACTTCTTATGACAATGCAGGAACTATCCACACCTAAACCAAATGTCAAAGGTAAATACAACATCTATCAGAATACTATTTTCCATTTAAGTTTACATTAAAAATATTATTGGAGATACAGGGCAAATGTAGACAACTTGTTAAAACATATATGCATGTGCATGACCTTTATATGCATGTGCATGTAACTTTGCTTATTACGGAATACGTTCTCATGCCATTATGTATACACACGACGTGGGTATTTTTACATAATACTATAGGCCTACTATAATCCTCGTATGAATGATATTATTTTTACATAATACTATAGGCCTACTATAATCCTCGTACGATAATATTATATGCAAAAGCACACATACCATACGCACGGTGTTTGCAGTGTTCTCGTAACTAGCAGTGAGATATAAGTGTATGTGGTCTCATATATAATGCCTGTCAAAGAAGTTTCGTGGTAATTTGTTTGACACTTTTTGAAAAATTGCCATGAAACGTCTTTGACAAAGGCGAGCTCTCATAGTGGATTCGAGATCGTCGTAAGACCTCTCAATAGCGTCCACAAGTGCATGTAATGTTATATTTACGGTATCCCGAAGTTAAAGTACAAGATGTTCTAAACAAATATCGAATAAAATTACAAGACTTATATTGAAGAGTATTAGCATACAACCGTAAATAAATTAGTAGAAAGCTATTTATTTCAGGATATATTCATAAAGTCACCCTAACAAAATGTTCCTCGAGTTCTACCTATGGTATTTTCATAATTCAAGATGGCCGCTATCAATGTTAGTATGAAATGCAGAAACGAACGATTGTCTTCAACTTCAACGTTATTGATTAAACAGTTTATATGATGAGGAAAAATGACATTCACAGCATGTTTGTCTTTTCATTTTTATTACCAGGCATTATCAGTAAACTGGATCACTTTGAATACTTGAATGTCAACGCTATCTGGATCAGTCCTGTGTTCAAGTCCCCAATGAAAGACTTCGGATACGACATCAGCAACTTTACGGATATTGATGACCTTTTCGGCGACTTGAACGATATGACTGAACTGATAGAGCAAGCTCACAAGAGAGGTATCGTCCTATCTTGTTATACTACCGTCAGAAAATAAGGGAACGATACTGATATTCCTATACGGAACACATTAAAACACGAACACATGAAGTG
>JAVCKZ010069615.1:0-27935 GCA_034780755.1 Lepetodrilus elevatus
CTCTCTCTCTCTCTCTCTCTCTCTCTCTCTCTCTCTCTCTCTCTCTCTCTCTCTCTCTCTCTCTCTCTCTCAGCTGTGGCTCTATCAGCGCTATCAGGAAGTTTGACAGCAGCGGTAGCAAATACTTGTTCTATAATGCTATTAAACCACTGGACACGTCTTCGCCATGTTCAAGAAGCATCACGCCTGATTATCTCAGTATATCGGCTGGGCACTGTCTAAGATAATAAGCGTGCTCGGTGCCAAACAAGCGTCGTTCCAGCCACCCTTTTTCAACAAACTCGCAAACTTATCGTCTGCTACCAGCTGTCGTCTGCGCCGGTTGCATAAGTTCCTTGTGCCTTTCAACGTGCGTTCCCAACAAGTTTTGTATCGGGTTTCTTTAGGCTAATTCGTTCTCCAGGCAAACACAGCCTCTCACTCAACTTTTGTTGTTCATCTTGTTGCCCATGACAGATTCCTACGGCTCAATGTCGGCCCAACTTGTGAAGAATTACATCAACTGAGCAATGCCTTTGCACTGGTGCCGTTGTCGGCGCGCGCCTATCTATGTCTGTATAACAAATGACATATTTAAACTGTTGTCAAACTTTAATGCTTCGTAACCAGATGGAGGGGTTTGTGCTGAAAGAAGTCGGCATTTCCAAAGACATAATTTTTTATCGTCTGCCTTTGCTCAGGGAAGAAGTGCATTACGTCACCGGCTATAGTTGTTGCAGTCGTCGCTGTGGTGGTGGTGGAGGTGTTGTATAACCAGTTCTCAATGACAGAAGTCAGTATGGGGTAGAAATAGCTATACTCGTGGCATCCAATCGAGAAATGCTTGATAGCTGGCGCGAAAGCTCCGTGTAAAGTTGGTCAATGCATATAAATATTTATATAAATATAGAAGATATTTATTTAATTTCACTGTCTGTGTAGAGGAGCGGAGGTCTATGAACATATACAATCCGTAAACCATATAACGTTATGCATTGGCATTGACCCTTTAATATTGTATTATCGTGGTAGTGTTGGGTTTTCCAGATGTGAAATTAAAGTAGATTAACATTTAATTTGTAGATGCAAAACAACTGAACTGTTAGGGTCAATGGTTTGCACTTAGAAAACCAATACAAGATATATACAGCACTAGTAGTTTGTTTTATATATTTGTGATTAGTTTAGTTCAAATACCATCGAATGTTATGATAAATATAATGATTTAAACATATTAAATAATAAAGTAGTACTAAATAAAGTAAGTTGAATGTATATTAGTGAGCACTACTTTAACAGCATACTATCTCCCCATCTGCAGGGGGAAACAGTTTATTTGTTCTATGTGGTCATCCTCCGTAGTCCATGGTCAGTGCTTTATATCGGTCGGTAGCGGATGCCAAGATGCATTGGCCATGAGGCTGTTCTACTGTATGCATAACAATAGTGTATACACTTTTAACAGTTCATATTTCAGTCATGAGGTTTACTAAATTGACTACGGTATTCGTATTCACAGATAATAGCGCTAAATTGTCATCATTATACGCGTTTCTCCGACTATTATCCCTTCCCGTCTAAATAGAGCAGTATGAACGTCACCATCTTGCAGAGGAGCACTGCTCTAGTGAGTGTGAAAATAGCGTAACTTTAACCCCGTGTTGTCTGTTCCGAAAGCCGAGATCACCCATGTGTACAACTGGCTAATGGAGCCGAAGAGAGTTTTCGCATTTGATAGTTTTCCAAGCCGGTACCTTTAACATATGGCGCGTGTGTGGTTATTTTCTCTGTCCCGTATTTACGTTCAACCGACTATTTCAGTGATTTTTGTTTACCGTTTTCTGATATTTGATTCCTTTAATCTTCAAATGCTACACAAATTTGATATGTTTTAAATGAGGGAAGTTTTCGCATATGCATAATAAATGTGAAATTTGAGAATTAGTTGATTCCGGGGTTAATTCAGGCGATGATTACGTTAGCTGCCGCTAGTTCATAGTATAGATACATATTTCGTGTATATACTGTGTATGTTTAATATAATATAGATATTAATTCGGGGCTTTGAGGGTATTATATTTCATGCACACGTGACATAGGACTGAAATACAATTATTGTGATACTCGAAACTTTTATCGGGTTTTAAGAAGTTTTAAAAAGTTAAATATCACACATACACGTGTACGTCTCCAAGACGTATGAGTCATGTAATAGGCCCACTGCCAGTCTTATTATTATAGGTATGGTGTTCCCCTCAGACATACGAAAATACGAAAAATGCAGTCGAATTTCGCAATTGTATTTCAGTTCCACGTGTGTTTGGCATTAGCGACCTTTAGTTTTCCCACGTTCCAGCTTCAAATACGAGAATCTCTACGTATTACGTCACGTAAGTTTGTTGATCAAGCGATATTTTTCACGTGCACGTTCTAATTTGCACTTGAACGTGAACAAGTCTGTCAAATATCACGTGATCAACATAATTATATGACGTAATACGCTGAAATTCTCGAGTTTAAAGTTGAACTAGGGAAAACTAAAGGTCGCTAGTATGGTATATGTATGATCAAAATGTTAATCCCCAAAGCTGGAAGCTAGTCATCCTCGCACCGCAAGGGTACCTTTAATTACGTTCACACTTCAGTGTGGTATATCAGCGAGTCCTGAGCATAATAAAGTATCCCTTGTGTGAGATGATGGAAGTTAGTATGCTTGCAACAACAGAGGTAGACCTGTTTGCAGAATATAATAGAGATACGCAAATTAAAACACTGACATAGTTCATTTTGCAGCAGAAAATTCATCAGATTAACTGACCCAAAAAACGCCAACAACATAATTAGCATCGCTCTGGGAGTACCATTCGTTAATTAAGAATCTAAAATCTGAAGAAGTTGTGGCATCAAAAGAGGGACAATGTATTATCATAAATCACAGATCTAAGGTTTTAGATAAAAAAATAATTGTTTAATTAGTTTTTGGAGACTATTATTATGATTATAGATTTGAGTTTGCCTTTGAGTTCTACGCAAGCCGGGTTAGAACTAAATCTCATCCACAAGCCATCATGTCACATGTCATGAATTATAATGTCGATAATTCAATGCTAATGACTATTATCATTGAACAGTTGGTGAATACATACGCAAATGCATGTTCATATCCTGTAGTATAATTAATATGGTACACACAGCTATGTGTAGGCTATATTAGATAACAATTATTTATATCACGCTTATAATTATTTGATGGTAAGTATATACTGTATAGTTTAGTGTATGCCCATAGCCAATTAGGTTAGTATAATGTATCACGTTACCTAGCTACCTACTAAATATGTCAGGTGTATTTTCGAATAGTTATGATGGTTTCAATGAAATATTAATAAGTAGATACTGTGTACATGATAAATTACTTGCAAATCACACATGTCCCTTGTAAACACAGATGGACGCACGGACGAAAGAACAACGGATGTTACTTGCATAACAACGCATAACAACGTGTATGAATTATGTGTTTGTCAAACAGATATGATTGTACTATGCTTGTACTTGTACTTGTATTGGATGTGTGTAATACAAGCACACATAGTATACAGCCTGGCTTGTTGTCTATTGGCAGGTGCGACTGAACTGATTACGAGTCGGATCTTGACAGGGGGTCGAGCTCGCTTGGCACGAGCGCTTCCCTTCTTTACTACACGACGTCTTGGGAAACTCGCACCTCCGTCAGCCAATCAACGTGAAGCTCGCGCCTACATCAGCCAATCAACGTGAAGACACGAGTTTCACGAGCAAACTCGCACTCTGCTTGAAACGAACATCGGCAATATATCGTTCGGATACACATGAGAGACTTCGGCGAACGTTTCTGCAAGGAGTACATGTTTTTTTATGAGATCGCTCCAAGATCGCAATTTGTCGGTGGATTTAGACATGAAATGATCTTGGAAAAGTTCGTGTTGTATTTCATTTGGTGTACAAATGTTTGAAGGCGAGTGACGGCTGGATTTCACTATGTTGGGATACCTGTTGGGGTGTGTCTGTGTAGGGATTTTGTTTACGACTGTGATTGGAGCTTCTGAGAATTTAAGTGACACTACTGTGAAGATCGCACAGTGCAGAGCTCAATGTTTAGACCAGGTGAGTGGATATTAATTAATTCAGACAAAGAAAATCGTATGAAAATATCGTATTAACAAGTAAATAATGCAACATACATGCATTGCACTCTATTTGCTATTTGACGTAAATATTAGTATTACAATTTACACAATTTCCATTCAGCAAACATTGCTGAAAGATAATCAGCTGATAATATACAGCAGATTATAGACGATAATTCTTATGCACTTGTATAATAAAAGTAAGTACGTCTAGCTATGTCAGCTGTATATTGGATATGTCTAAAGTTAGTAAGTTATAGAACAGCTGTAGAAATGAGTACTAGAAATACGGTAAAAGTAACAGTGGTTTTGTAACACACACACACACACACACACACACACACACACACACACACACGCATGGCAGCAAACGTACATTCCTCACACTATTAGCTGAATACTAACACATCTGAAACATAAAATGAACATATATATATTTAGCATAGTCCTCCCCACATCCAATTTCTTTTCACATTAATCCAATGTCGATGGATTTCGTAATCGATTTCTAATCAGCTGACTCGGTGTATGACAAGCTCGGAATGAGGTATACATGACCCGCATAAAACATCGCCTTGAAATGTAACACATGTCAATATCTGATGTACATTGCAGCACGAGCTGATGGCCTGCCCGGTTTATGACAACGTGTCAGTAATATTATGATCAAACTCTTAATAACTTGATAGCAATAATCGCGTAATACGATTCCGCCGTGGTGTCGGTTGTAGTTTTATATATCCTGCCGAGATTAAAATATCTGTGGATCTTCATTCGTGTGTGGTTAACTTTGACATGGACGTGGCACGTCGACGTAATGTGTCTTGTATTCAGCACGTGAAGCCGGTAGTTTCGTTAAATATGGTAAATCGATAATAGCGTTTTTTTACGGTAACGAGACTTGTCCATTCAAAGTATAATTTATGGCGCTTCATTTACCTGTAGTAACCTTTAAGCAGTGCGTCTGGACAGCTGCTGAAGGGGGGTCCAATGTGATGGCATTCCAATGTGATTTTTCATAACTTTGATGCAGCCATGTTACAAAAATCGTTAAGAACTGTTCTTGGGCTAAGAAGTTCGTAAGAACGTTTCCAGAATATGCCCTCTGAACAAGAACAGACACAAAATGTCAATTAGTAATGTTTAGCAGTATATCTGTAGATGCATGCCTCTCTCTATATAAATGTTGTTTCTTAGCTCTAATGCCCTTTTCATATATTTACGTTTCCTATTTTCTACAGTGCCAATAACTAAAAATATGAATAGAGCAGAACATGAAAATACGAGACCACAGCTAATAGATGTAATGTGACATTTACTTACTTCAATAGGAACAATTACAGGAAATACGATTTTAGTTTATGCAACCATAATATTTAAATTTTGACACGTAGTGATATTGTTATCAATTGTATCACCTGAATGTAGACTAGTCATATTACGACTATGACTTGTCATTAATGCATTATGAGTCCGCTTTCAATAGCCGCATGCTGATATCAGCTGAAGATTAATTAGGATTAGTTTGGAAAAAAATATACTAGTATTTCAAATTAGTATTGCGTTTGTCAATGTATAATTATACATTATAAAAATATATAATTAACGATGCATTTTTGTTAAAATAGGATGAGTATATATGAACTGATGAACGCTAAGGAGGTTCAGTGGGCAAAATATGTTCGTATCATATTAATTAGGAATTAATGATATGTTGACTGTGACTGAACTGAACTGACTGGGGGTATACGAGAGATTAATGTTGTTGAAGAAGTTGTGATACTTTTAAGAAGGAAAATGCACGATTCTAACTCGTACAATGGTATTGCCAGTATATTTCTATCTTATATCAGGTTGATAAATGCAATGTTGTCAAATTGAAAAAGAAAAATCAAATTAGTTAATAATGTATCGGTATGCAAGACGATGTAGATATATTGTACAGTACATGAAGCATGCATTGATAACAGGTTTTAGAGTTGCTTTATATATGGCTTACCAATATGAACTATTCTCATTTAGAAGTTGTATTATTTACTACTTGTAAATCTATATGAAGTATTATTCCTGTCTGACTGTTAAGTGTAAATATACAGGTAATAAAACATACAGTATAGATGAAGCTCTGAAGAGCAGTGTACAGTAATGTCATATATAACTTCAAACACTTTATCCCCAACGTGAACCCCAGCATAGAAGCCTTATACCCCCGGTGGTTGTACCCCCAGGCTTGCATCAGGTTACTTTTGGACCCATGTGCAGCTACTTACGATGTTAGGTAATCTAGCAGACATGCAAATAGCAACCGCCAACGTATAGAGGTGCATTCTAATCCATCCTCTTAGTTGTTGCAACGTTTCATCCACGTACTCATATTTCTGAACATATTGATATATGATGCCAGGTCTGTAGAGTGGCAATGCATGCAGTTATCATCATTGGTCTGTCAGCATTCATCGCTACCGGCGCTACGGATGTCGCGGGTTTCCTCCTCCCCTAACCTGACAAGTGAAATAATCTTGAAAGCGGCTCTAAACACCAATTTCAAACAAACAATTATATCTACATATATTATCTGATAGCAACCAGTACATAATCCTAAAACCCAAGGTTAATCTGAATAAACAGTCATAATAGCCTGTGGTTCGAGGATGTGAGTACATTGGCAACAATAAATACTACTACTGTGAAGATAATTATTGGAATGTATCTTCAGTATGAACGACAATTTAACACATTATTGGTCTCTTTCGAGAATGAATGTTGGTAGTTTTCAATGTTCCCCACTTTTTTTACTATCCATCATTAGTATGTTATCGTTGTTGTCGTCGTTAGTAATTAATTCTATCTAATGTTGGAGTCTGACAGGGAACTCGCGGATACCTCGAGGTCTGTGCAATGTTAGCACGTGTAGTTTATTACGTATAGGGATGGTGCCAACAGTTGCTATGTGCATGGTTACAAATTACAACTTCGGAATTCTCACATTATTATAGAGTTTCCATGATATCATATATACGCATGTGCTTCAAAAGACGTATACAAACACCTAAGCATATTCAGTACTACCTCGAGAGTCCTCTAGCTGTAACTGGCCATATGAGACTTTTATATATGTATAGCCATCTTACATGACTATACATATATAAAAAAAAGTATATCATATGGCCAGTTACAGCTAGAGGATTCTCGAGCTAATTCAGTGTACATTCGTTTTTGGCAAGGATCGTTTTACGTAGGTTCTAACTCGACTTTGCGATACCATGACAAGTACGGTATATTAATTTCCGATTCATTGGCGTAATACTGTCTTGTTGATCTCGTCAAAGAACATATTACTTGCCCTCGTGCATATACATATTTTTTCGTCGGCATAGATAAACCAGTCCAATGCGCGCGTCAACCCCGCAACCGGTATGTAGGTTCACCTTTTTATTCTAAACTGATAACAAGAATGTAAATATCAACAACTTATTTCTTGAGAATGTTTTCATGACAAAAAAATACGGTCTTTATTTGGTTATTAAAACCCCGTAAGCGAATAATGTTTTTGGAACAATCTGGTCATACCGTTCAGCAGGCTTTTGAAGGTACATATAGTTCGCAGGTTGTAGTTTATGTAGGTATTTTTTCTCCCCCGTTTAGCATACAACCCCTACATAAATGTTGCGCGTATATTTATGTAAAACGATTCATCTTTTCAAGAAGAAATATGTTCTATATGTATGCATTATTCTGTCAGTGGGTTATAAATATAGCTTGGGAACGTCATCGCATTGTCTACTCTTTACGTTAAGAAGCATCGTCTTATTGCTCGCTACGTGCACACTGTACCACGTACGTTTACCGTTATTCAGAGCAGCACACGTACGACCTGTTCCATCGGTATTGCATCGCTAGTATAGAACTGAACATCTGGTGAATCGTTCTGTGTGTGCCATTGGGTGAAAGGGGGTCAGGTATATATGAAATTTATTATCCTGCGTTTACGTCAGTGGATATTTAGTAAGCTATTACGTGTGTACCGGAAGTTGTTTACCGCTGGTTGCACCACGCAGTTGACTGTCAGCCATATTGGCATGGAACCATCCTAACCCCTTATATTGCAAAGACAATCATAACTATAGTAAGGATGTTAAGTTGCGGAATAGGTTTGAAATATGTCGTAACTGCATGTAAATCTCAAAAGAAGGATGTGATACTGATAGGTATGATGAAAAGCCGTTACAATACTTTTAAAACGGTATGTTGAAATTATAATGATTTAAGCTTAGAACAACTTTATGTACACACACTAACGTTTAACTGCACCCTAAATTAATGTTCCTAAACATTATTCGCTTACGGGGTTTTAATGACCATCATCATGCCTCAATTCCGCAATCTCGTCAGTTAATACAAATAAAATATATTAATGTGACTTCTAAACTCTTTTAGACTTTCTTAAACCCAATCCTGTGTTTACGTCTCGCTGGTGTATACCTTTCCGCAAACACGAGAATCCATGAAAAGGAGTTAATCTCCCGACATCAATGACGAGGCGTATCACTATCAAACACACCACAGTCTACACGGGGAAGTCAATTCCAGTGAAGTGAAACCTTATCTTATTTACTGCTCGGCATTTGATTCTAGACCTAGACAATGGGTTCCAGCATATAGATCTACTCAATGAACTGAGGGGGTTTGTTTAAAAATAAACAAAATGAAACGGACTCTGATCCTTTGACTGCCTTTGAAAGTGTCTGTCATAGTTCTTCACGTCACATGATTACATGACTGACCGGTATGGGTGTGCCGATATAGGTCTCCCGTGGTCATTGGTCACGTATAGTAGAATCATGAGGGCTTGTGGTGTGGGACTGGTACTACCAGTGGTAGAATCATGGATAGTCTGTTGTGGGATTGGTAAGATTCCCGCAGCGACGTTAAACTCCATATTCACTCACTCACTTGTGGGATTGGTAGATTAGGAAAATGCATGTTTGGGGCTCATGTCTTGCCAATATTGACTGGTGGGCATGGATTTGCAATAGGGTATACTATAGTATTGGTGAGATCGTGATTTTTGGGTTGCTTTTTCAGAGTTCGTTACTTTATCGTTCCAATGTTGCTGTGCCTTTCAAAAGTATATGTAGTAATTATTCTCAGCGTAAAATGGAAAGCATTAAACAGTTCAGCTTTCTATATTGTAACAGAACGGCTATCCCTCAGGGCTCTCCGTAACTCTAGTCTAGTATAGCTAAGTTTGGAGATACCTTCAACCTAAGATTTACTCTATTTCGTACAGAGGTTCCCAGTTCAGTAACCTACGTCATGCAGTTGCCAGTTAGGAACACTGCACAACTCTTTAATTTCTTTAACAAATGCACCCCTACATCTACTGTAGGTTATACTAATTATGTTCTTGTGAGTATTAAGGTGGTATTCCATTCACAGTGTTGGACACACATTCTAGGGGGACACAGGGGCTACTTTACATTTCTGGCTGTTCTGTCTGTACTTTCTTTACGACACATGCGCAGTTACAAGGATCAACACCGCGCATTGTAACTGCGCATCCATCGGACAAAAAGTACAGACAGGACAGCTAGAAAAGAGCAGCTCCCTGTCCAGAATGTACGTCCAACACTGTCAATAGAACACCACCCTAGTCTTATGTTCTTATCTAATTGTGTTCTAAGGTGACCAGTAGTTTCTGGTTCGTGATAAAGGCCGTGCCCATCTTATCTCGGTTCACTTCCGTCCACCTGCTCTAGGACATGTTATATGGGCACGTTTCAGGGGAACTCTTGATGAACACGATATCTGGTGCACACACGACGTATACTACTCTTTACGACCAGTAGCGACGGTGAAAACACCGGTAGCGAACGCTAACGAGCCACGGAACTAGTCGTTCTGAAGGGAACCGTTGTGATTCGACACCGGGGGGTGTAGGGATGTAACGATCTGGCCCTGTTCACCCCCAACACTATGTAACATCGTGTAAACACGGTAATTGAAGAGGGGGTGGGGCTTTGCGGCGATGATGTGGACATGTATCATAAGGTTGTTTATGTTTACTGTTTAAGGGAGTTATTGTCGGTTGTAGGGTGAATGACTTGAGATCTATTCACCAGCACCGTCACCTAATACAGAACCAATGGAATCTTGTTTTCTAACCTGGCCCCGAGATTATGAAACATTTTCTGTACGATTGCGTGCTCAAGCTCAAATTGTACGTGGAGAAAACTTTGAGTTGAGCTTGAGTTCGTACTTAATCACGTTTCGTAATCTCAGGTGCTGGTCGATTGTAATAGCAAATGGGCAGATGTATACTATGTGGCTAGAGATGCAATGTAGTCTGGTATAGTAGTGGAATTTAAGGGCAACCTGACTTCTGAAAGAAATATCACGAGTTCACTTCCGCCCCGATAACCCGGCATCAATCTCAGAGGAAGTTGCCTTCTCCACACGGCGAGGTTAGATGAGCTGCATGTTACCTACTGGTGTAGTGCATACACATACATCATCCTTGTAGGTTCGTCAGGTTTACTTCAAAACTGTAACAATATCTCCGGGAAAGTTACCTTTCCAGACGCGATCATATGATAGAATGCGCTGACTGTAGCGTGACAATGTCAGTACCGGCCGGTGCTTCCAGGTTTACTGCAAATGGGTGAAAGATTCCCGCAGCGACGTTAAACTCCATATTCACTCACTCACCAGGTTTACTGCAACATTTAGCACTACGGATATTGGGTTGTCCTCCTGTCCTGAACTGACAAGCATTGATGTTAGTGAAATAATCTTGAAAGCGGCTCTTAACCCCGAATGTAAAAAGAAAAGAGAAAATATAATGAAATAAAATAAATTTCATGTCAGGAGTCTCCGATTAAAAGGTGGTAAGCTAAACTGTGGGTAAAAGTATCCAGCACGGTCTGGGGCCATGTTACGGTCGGTATATCGGGAATGGAAAACATGTCTGACTGGATGCGGCACGGTGTGGCGGTGTTAGGAGTATCCAGTACGCTTACACAGCTGACTGTTACAACTTATCTTGCCAAGAGCGAAACCTAAAGTTTCTAATGGAGCTAACGTATTAAGTATTGTCCACATTTAACCATACAATGTATAGTTTCTCGAAGCTCTCATATCCACTAGTATGAAACCATGCATAGCGCTCTCGTAAGTGCACAATCCCTATGTTCTAGAGGTCGCTACGAAAATCCTTGTGTATAGTAGATATGAGAGCTTCGAGAAACGATACTTAATGTGGCCTTGCAAGGGAACATTCATATGTATTCAACAAGTAGAATGGTATTCGTATAATTCACATCCATAGAACATTTCTTTCAAATGTTGAGAGAGAAAAAAAAGCAAAAATCCAGTAACTCGGGTTCGAATCCCAGGGTGATCGGCATGATCCTGTTACACTGGCGCCCAACGTGTATTCGAGTTGTTCCCGGTGGTCTGTTCTCGCTGAATTGTCCCACGGAGAATTCCTAGCTCCCTGGTGACTCAGAAGTGGCTGAATTAGTGATTCGAGGACGAGTCACCATGTGGAGGGGGAGAATGTAACCGGGTGTGATATAAGATGTCCCTACTGGTCTTGGCCAGCGGGGTTACCACTTTGGCTCATTCGGTAGAGCGTTGGACTCATAATCCAGCAACTCGGGTTCGAATCCGGCATGATCCCCTGTTTCATCAGTACCAAGCGCAGTCTTGCATGAAATCGTACACGAAAGGTTTCGTATTCTCGGTGCCAAGGTATTGTTTCACGAAGTTCTTGCATGTTTACTTCAAGACCATAGCGTTCTCATAGCGATATCGTGTACATGCTGATCGTGCACTTATAATAGCACTGGTGCCCGTTGCACGACGCTTTCTATTGTGGCGGGAGCCCAGTTACAACTATTTTAGCACTACAAGAGCTTCGTGCAACGACCTCCTGGTCTCAATGGATTAAAGATTCGTGAAACTATTCTTTGGCATCGAGAATAGGAAACCTTTTCAGTACGATTTCAAGTTTTGTTCTACAAATATCCATTCACAATTTGAGCTTTAGAATGAACTCGTACGTAAAAATAAATGTCATTATCTCGGAGCCTGAAGACTTGGGAGAAATATCTCTGCTTTTATTTTCCTCCCCTTTCATTGGGCGCCACTTTGTGAAGGTATCGTATTAAATACAGAGCCCAAACGTTCTCGTAAGTATAGGTCTGGATCGATATATAGAAATCGCTAAGCGACCGCTAGCGTATCGTCCTTCAGTGGATAGGGGAACTTCATGAAACGGTGCCCACGACGTGTCATGTTTCAGAGGAAGCACGCAGCAAGGGGATATTGTGGATATTTGAGAAGCTTTATGTGCTGCTAATCGTGGCGTCGGGAGTGTTTTTATTTGCTGGGTGACTGAATTCTGACTTGTACCGGGGGCATTTCTTGATGTTTTCTGCCAGTTTTGATTTCTTTTTGACATCGCTGTAGCAGTAACCATGAAAGTGTTAAATACACGCGTTCAAGAAAACACATGTGCAATCGTCATTTGCAAATATTTTGAGATTGAATCTGCTAAACGGTGGATGGAAAATAGAGTAAATAATAAACTAGCAGTAAAGTTACAGAATGCACTTCGTTCGGTATTCAAACTTAACGCTTAAGGAGATAGATTTGGAACAAACGAGCCATAACGTGTTAATCCTAACTTCCTGTTGTGTTTAAATATATTTCTAGAAGAAAAGAAAAAAAAATAAGTATTTTTTTAATGCGCGTTCACTTGCATCCATAATCCCGTGTAATATGTTTTAAAATGTGTTGATTCAATTCCGCGAAAATATGAGGTCAAATAACGCGGGTGAATGTTTACTTGCACTTAGCACAAGAAAAAAAAGCTGACATTAACGATAATGCGTGTAGGCTATACACCATAAGCTTATGTTGTCAATGGCATCTTTGGAATATATTAAAATTGTTGAAAGACATCTAGAAGATAAGTGGCCACGGTGTGACGCTTTAACATGCATCGGAAGAAATACCCAGAGATTAGGACTCTTCTGTTTGGTTTTAAAGACGAGGAATGCATCGTCGTTTATACCTATAGATACACAATTATGTCTAGCATAACGTTTACAAATATATCGGTATGTTAACTGTCTTATTTATGGTAAGAAGTGAATTAATTTAAATGTATATGTAATTTAATTTCGCTTTTCAATGAGTGCACGTTTAACAGAATGTGTATTAGATATGCCTAGTATACAGGTTGTAGCCTACATTTCTAGTACATGTATGTCTGAATACTGTGTCACGGAGTACATACAGAACTGGTTTTCATTGTACATGGCGTTAGCTGCCTGCGCTATCTGAAAACGTCTTCGTCCTACATTCAGTCCGATAAGGATCCCAGTTGTGGGCAATCCGTAACTCTCCCTGGCTTATCAGTCTACGTCGCTCAGTGGGTGCACTTGTAGGCGTGAGAATATGTCGCCAGATCTCCGAGCCAAACCGCTCTACCTTCACCGATTCTGTTTCATTTCCAGAAAAAAAGCGTTGCTTATGAACTTTGAAGCTCCGTATAATAGCATTCAATGGCGTTCTTCGTTAGCGTTATAATTAAAGAATGTGCGTAAATGTTTTACATCCTGGCATGCATTTACATTATTAATTCAATAAATCAAAACATGTGCAATACATTCAGTGTATCCTTTCAAGCTACATGTTTTACACTTACATGGTTACAGGTAAAATCTGTCGAGCCTATTCCCGCAGCGACGTTAAACTCCATATTCACTCACTCACTTATTAGTACGTTGGTCTCACCGTCACTCATCCTCGAAACTCGGTCATTATGTCTATTCTATGAGTCTTGACAGATGTTACGTAGGCAAAATCGTCGCAAATGGGTGAAAGATGCCCGCAGTGACGTTAAAAGCCATATTCACTCACGCACGTATAGGTATAATGGTCTAGTTTTGAGGATGACGGTCATGACATTGTGCATGCACGTACATTACAGTGTCTCCTACAACAACAGCTAATCACAAAGGTAATACCTTGTAAGTTTGGCATGGTGCATATTAATGGTAACATGGGCTTGTTATGTTGTTCTTATAAATAGCTTTTTAGACTGCAAATACCGATTTCGTTAATGCCCTTAACGACCCTGGATTTGTTCGGATATTGTCAATTCCAGGATGAGATCCAATTGCAATCGTCCAATAGTATAGCTTCTAATACTACAGGCCGCAATGAGAATGTCCATGATAGCATATCTTGTTTACCAACAATAGTACAATGTAATGTTATCAATATAGACAATACCACCCGTGTGTGTGTGTGTGTGTGTGTGTGTATGTACATGTGTGTGTGTGTGTGTGTGTGTGTGTGTGTGTGTGTTTGTGTGTGTGTGTGTGTGTGTTTGTGTGTGTGTGTGTGTGTGTGTGTGTATATACCTGCATGCGTGTGTATTTATATAGTCCTATGGTTGTATTGTATATACATGTATAGCAGCTTATTTAAAACACAGTCAAATTGCGGAGTCGTCTAAAGAGACGACTTGAAATTGCAATGTGTTTTGTCCATACATGACTCACAATTAAGGTTACGGGAAATTCCAAGAATTGGCACCGGGAAATACACTTAGTCTAGGAGTGAACAAAAGATCTTGGCTGCGGTTTGCAATTCTTCCACGTTCCAAAAACAAAAGCCGTTAAGATATATTTTGAAAACACCACAGGCTACACGAAGTCTGCGAGAGTTCTAGAGGGTCCTGCAGAAAGCGCCGCGCATCATGTTCTCTAATTGTTTTGTTTGAAGAGTTCAAAGACCCTCCATCTGCTAATTCCATTTTATCATTATATGACTCATCCTAAGTATTTCTACTACGTCACGCGCGTTCAGGATTTACTACATATGTTGACTACCCTGTCTGTCTAAACATGTTCGATGTTGGTATACAATTGTGTTTTGAATTTTTATTTATTTTTTATTATTATCCAAATATCGTTCTTTAGATATGAAATAAGTGCAAATGAAATTGGCATGAGTGTGGTTATCGACATAGAATTACAACTCTCCCGTGTAATGGCGATACACTCCAAGATAAGTGTAAAACCTGTTGAACATATTTCACCCTTCACTAGTCGGGAGCGACAATATCCTCGAAATAGATTAGTGTTGTTATTTTTTCTCTTTCAGACAAAATGGTCGGCACATGCAGCCCCGTAACATGTCGGCACTTAGAACAAAGAGAACGAGCGTTTGAGTTCCATGTGATTGTTTTCTGTCTGCAAAGTATAACATAACCTGTGGCGGTTTTCTAGTCATGCGTAAATATGCTAATTTCGCAACTAGCATAACCGGAACACAAGCGCACCTGCCTAAAGAGTTGCCCAAGATTTGGAAAGTACGAATATACGTTAAAACCACAATCACTGTATACTAGTATACATAAAATCATGACTCACTAACAACCCGAGCGTCGTCTCGATCACTACTATGGTTTATAATTCAGGGCCGGTATTCATAAACGGGCTTTAAGTCCGTTTTTGGTGACCATATATAGCAAAAACTGACTTAGCCCCTTTATGAATACAGGCCCAAGGTATTGTTTCACGAAACTGTGCTATTTTCTACAAGATCATAAGCACTCTCTTAGCGACCTCGTATAAATGACGACTGGGAACTTACTATGTATGCATCGTTACGAGAGCGCTAGGGTCTCGTAGCGGATATGAGAGCTTCTAGAAACGATACCCATTTAAATATGTATTGGAATGTTCCATAAAGTCGTTTAACATTAATTGTATTACGTATAAGTGTATACGTAAACTAACATGATATTGCAACATAATGCAGACACTATTCAAGGACAGACATGTATTCTTCGCATAGGCCAAGGTTCTACCAGTCACTATAGCATCAATATATGCAGTCTTATTATTATAGGGACGCGTATTAAATAACATCACACTCAAAACGAAGCGTATACCGCGTTGGAATGGCATGTTTGTTATATCCTATGCTTCACATGTAAGGGAAGGGGGGTGGGGGTGCCCGGTGCTAAGCAGACCAACTTCCGTGCTAACCCGGAACACACGCGAGCTAAACATGCATCTATTTGCTTTACGCAGCTTCGAAATGCATTAACCGGTGGCTAGGATGAAGTATAGGATGAAGTATAGGATGAGGTATATTGAAGCTGCATTGCCCAGGGCTTTGGCAATGACATGTTTTCACCATGTTGCCACGTGTCCTCGCCGGAGCTTGTGCAGATTGTAGCGCCTTGGAAATTGTCTTTAGAATATTGTTTTAAAACGCCAAGAGCTATATGCTGTTCTATTCCAAATAGTAAAGTTTCGCCGAATGACGCTAAAGCATGTTGATGTATATATGTAAAATGTAAGATTTTTAGGTTTAGGTTTGACTACATAAATGTTAAGTTTCGGAAGTGTTATATAAGTGTTGTTGGTTTTTCTTTTATGTTTTATTAAAGCCAATTATTCTTTAGAATTGTCATATGGGTATGACTGCAATATTTATACCGCAGTGACCTTAAGCAACAAATCATTTGCTTTTGGAACGGATCAAACATTAAAGCTTACAACTATAAGCATGTCGTAAACGGATTTGAAAGGTTGCATACGTTTTACTAATGTAGACAAACAGATGTTGCAGTTGATTCTATTTGTAGTTGCAACCCCTGTGATGGCTTCATTTACAACTGCTCTTCTCAGTTGGATCACACATGTAGGGGTATATTTACCGACACTTTATTGGTCCCGATGAAGGCAATGTTTTACCCGGGCATAATTACTTTTGACAAGTTGCGTACCATCGGCAAAAGGTCGCCTGTGGAGGCTGGCATGACGTCATCAAGATGAAGCCATTCTGTCAAAAAAAGCAAACCAAAACACGTTTCATGTCGTGTGTGGGAGTGACAGTAGATATGAGTCATGCTACGAGTGTAGTGTGTACTCACAAACCTTGCCCCCACTACCCTCGAAAATAAATATGTCATGATCGTATGTGTCACCTCTATGCACTTGCCGAGAACACGACGATTGCCTGGATATCCTCGTAGACTACCAATGGTTGGCATAGTACATCTGTCATTAAATTGAGAATAATATTAATAATAATAATAATAATAATAATTTTAAATAATTAATAATAATAATAATAATAATAATAATAATAATACCGTGTTTGCAAATGTGCGGTAGTATATATACTATGAAATGTATACGTTTTGTTTTATTGCAGGTGTATTCATGTTTTGAAATTATAGTTCACTGATCAATGAAATAAGTTCGAAGATACGACTGTATTTAATTGATATTGATTTACAAATCTCATTAGCTACCATCAGAACTTGGCGCTGTTGAAGTTTATTCTAGTTTGTATTGCTATTCCGCTTGGTAAGCAGAACATATGTACGTGCATCTTGCATCCTACATGATGCATCGGGATCGTATTCCGAGGCTGCTCTTGGTGTGTTTGTTTTATGACGACACTGATGGGATTCGGAGCTATAGGACGTCACACCACGGCAATGCCGTGTCAGTCTTGGAGGAAGGCAATATTGGGGTTACTTGTGATCTTGCCAAGGTTGCGAGGTACAAAGAACATAAAACTGGTGTACATGTTTGTGTGCTTAGGTATTCTGTTATTTATTTTGGTAACGCGTGTTGTGATCATCCCTCTGGTTTTATTAATAGACTGAAGGAACCCATTTCGCTAGGAAACCACCCATTTCTATCAAGAGAGGAATATATTCAGACAAGACTTTAAACACGTGCCGTAGCGTAACGAGGCGACACGAGTTGTTCTACATTTAAATGTATATGCATGCGAGTGGTAGCGCAGTGATAGAACGTTTGGACTTCGGATGCAAAGGTCCCGAGTTCAAATCCCTTCCCGGCAGTCCGGCATCAATGTTCGCGAAAGTTACCTTTCTGAGGCGATGTTGTTAGGAAGGCAAAGCAGACATTGGTCCATCAGTACCAGCCGATGATCGCATGTTTACTGCAACATTCGGCGCTACGGATGTTGCGGGTTTCCTACCGCCATAAAACTGTCGTGATGCAAGTGAAATAACCTTGAAGGCGACTCTCAACCCCAATTATTATAAAGGTTATATATCGGTGTTATCTCTGGACGGTTCCAATCCGTGGTTTGATCGTTTAACCCGATTACATTATTACTCAATGGTATTTTACGCATTGTGTCCTTGGCGTAAAGATAGCCAGAATAATGCAAATTGGTCACGGTATTAACCAATGCCAGTGGCCGTGTCATGTGGAATCGGTGCATATGCGGCCTATCCCGTGGTACATCGCACTTCATTGTCTGCAGACATTCCGTACGGTCGTCGCTGCTATTCCGGTAGCATACCTTGCCGAAGCCCGTTAGCTGGAACGTAAAGAGATGCCACATCTGCGCGAGTTGTCTTGCCCTATATCCAGTCTTGCCATGACCTGAACGCGAACAAACATTTATCACCTAATATTATGTCTGTACAGTACATATAACACTCATATGAGATTAAGATATATGGATAACGCTCTATCGCTTGACCATATTGTTTGAGTGTTCTGCCATGGTGATGCCAGTATCATCATTCGTGATTTAACATTGATTTAATGTAATTCAATTCGTTATTAACCTTTAACTTTAACCTTTAACTCTTGGAGAGTTAACGTAAATAGTTTAGATATAAACTATATTGGTTGGTATTATGTTTGAATGAAAGGAGCCACTATAATTATGTCCTTGTTCTCCTGTAATCTAGACTTGCTTAACTATTCTTTTTGGGGTGATATTTTGAATAGGAGTATTTGAGCGAGGACAAGGTATGAGACCGAATTTTACTAAATTCAGCGTTTTCCTCCTCGAAAGACTTTGTATGATAGTGCATGATAAATGTAATCCGTGTATTTTGATGGCTAATAATGTGCTACTTGCATTAACTAGTGTTGAAATACTTCATATCAAAATTATCAAAATACACTTTTGTATGATTGTCTATAGATGCTGAGTATATGCATTTTACAATAGCCTAATGGTTGAAAGATTCCCGCTGCGACGTTAAACAATAACTCCCCGAAATGATCTATGCTCCTGTTGCATGTTGTACTAGATACGTGCACGTAATTACACGCATGCCTGGCGCATTACAGCTAACTATCTTTCAGTTTCGGACATGAAAAAGCTCGCGTCTGGCGTAAATAGTCTCATGGGCCTAAAGTTGTGGATTAGATTAGCATGTTAGTTACCTCTATGACAGGATCGTTTAACCACAGGCAACTGAATCCCAGAACACCGTAGCTCCGCCAGGTACGAGAAAGCCGACGCACCGCTCGTCTTTCCAATATATAGGTACCACATGTGATACGCGTGTTAGTATAATCAAATCTTTACTCTCGTCAACCTATCCTTCGTGGAATATTGGTCTGATTTAGAGGAATACATAACGGCGCATGTGAATAGTTCTCGTCGGCATCGCGTATACCTCATAACAGGTTGCGTTAGTTAACCATTATCTATGCTGAAGGCAACCGGAGATGCCCTATAAAGAGCACTGCCTCTGCCAAGTCCAGCAGGGAGAGGGTTAAACGATAACGAGAGGGAGAGGGTTAAATGATAACGAGATCAATCTGATAATGATTCGTGATGTGATGTCAGTTTTGGTGAAAGTACGGCGACTGGCACTGTTCTGTATGAAGTCAATGTCTACAGTGGCACTAGTGCATTGCACACACCTGTAAGCTAACGTACTATATGTAATGTAAACGGCTTTAGTCTTGACAAACAATGACCGAATAATGCATACAGTGCATATATCAGGCTGAAACGTTTCTTGGCTGCAAACCAAAACTCGTTAATTACCATTCCAGTAGATACGCATTAGTCCACATCTATGTCTCTCTCTCTCGTACTGTAGATTAGATCTGGAGGTGCATGCATGTAGAGTAGTTGGTATAGAGGGTATTACTGTAATGAGTACCAGAACATACCAGTATACGAGAATACGTCACAGCATATCGTGCTTCACTTCATTACAGGCCGTTTTATTAGTATAGCTATGTTGGTTTTAATAGAAAGAGTACCCTTCTAGCCCGTGTTATAGTGAAACGTTAAGATGCGTTATGTATGTTGTAATGGTGTTCTTAGAAATATACGATTTGGAAGCCGTACTGAAATATAATAATAATAATAATAATAATAATACATTAATAATAATAATAAGAAGAAGAATAATACAATAATAATAATATTAATAATAATAATCCTACTGTATAATAATTTACTACACATCCGGTTGATTTCTTGGTATGAACACCTTAACGAAAAGTAGATGCAGGTGGTAGTGCCGTGGTGGAACGTTTCGACTTCGGAGTCAAAGGTTCCGAGTTCAAATCCCGTCCCGGGGGACCCGTATCAATGTTCGCGAACGATTCTGACGCGATATTGATAGGATTCGCTGAATGTAGAGTGTCAACACAGTTATCATTCTTGGTCTGTCAGATTTACTGCAACATTCAGCGCTACGAATGTTGCAGGTTTCCTCCTGCCACAAACTGACATGTCGTTATATAATTATAAGTGAAGGAATCTTGAAAGATACTCTAAACCTCAATACAAAATAATCAACAACAAACAAAGAAAAACACGAAAAGTAATAGCAAATATCGCCGTTGGGAAATTTGTAAAAACATGGACCAATCAAAATGGAAATTAATATGGAATAACGCATGTCTTTCCTGAAATATGTTCGATACATGACATGTTCTTTTCTTCTTCTGGTTCTATTTGTGTTATACTTTATTTGTTTTATATTTATTTATTTTCTGTGGTTATATTAGTCCAATAAACATATTCGTGGAGTTTTACATATACACGCTATGTTTGTTTGTGTTCTGTTTTCAATCACGCACCTTATCAGATGTACAACACATATACAGACACACATCAAATATAGATATGTGGATTTATATAAACAAATAAAACAGATAATGTTAAACGTTTTGTTTTTATTTTCAGATCATAGATTACCGAGAACGGCCAGATGACAAAATATGCAGATCGAAACCAGACTGTAATATGGTACGTTTTCAACAAACTCTGGTTTTCAACTATCTTATATTTTATCTCTCCTTTTCGTTTCCTATATATCTACTTTCTTCCTTCAATGTATGATATCCCTTCTCTATCTCAATGTATCTCGTTATCTCATTTCGTCTCCCGCTTTATTCCGTAGTGGAGAAGTATATACGGTAATGCAATTTACCTCAAAGTTATGCATTTTTCTTCAGTGCTGGGATGTATGTAAAGTCTTGTTTACATCGTACAATCTTTACGGAGCGGTGTGTGATGCAGGGAAAATATGTGTAAGTATTTATATATATATACCGGGCGTATATACCCGGGTTATTATTTGTATTGATGAATCCGGGATGTATCTCGTCGCAAATGGGTGAACAATTACGGCAGCGACGTTAAACTCCATAATCATTCACCAGGATGTACCTTTGCTATAGTGTTGGAATGGAAGATGGTATTTTAATGCTCTAGGTGTTGTCCGTTATAGGTTGTTAACTACAAATTGCAAGGTAATGCCCATAAGCGACGGTGGTAACATATAGTTTTAAGCATAACAAGAGACACCCTCTCCCATGCAGCAGCTCATACTATTCACTAGAATCATAGTACTGTGGGCAGAGGATGAACAAGAGAACCAGCGAGTTAGATACCAACGCAAAGTTCACTTTCCCAGTATAATATAAATCAAGAAAAATGTATAAAACTTCACTTGCTCGAAATATCCAGACAGGGAAAAAACGGCAAATCCCAATGCATTAGCGCTTTGTAATCTATATGCATATAGTTTGTTTAAATGAATCACTCGTTATCTAAAATTATGAATTTATCAATTAAAGATGTTCATTATACGACTCGAATATCATACATATGTTTTACGTTGATAATGTGTGTTATATTATATATGATCAAAGCCGAACGTTCTTTACTATTCAGACACTTGGATGTGAGATAGCTTGCAAATTCAAGAGGAGCCCTCCGTTAGGTAAGTCTAGACATAATCTGTAAACTTGTGATAGCTAGTTTCTATTAAATTAAATTAAAACCTGTGATATTCATTACGTTCAGGATGAGGAACACTGAACACTTCAAGAGGACTAGTCATCTAAGATACTTTCTACCTTTTCCTTCAGATAAAAAGCCAAAAGAATGGGCCTTTTTGGAAACGGTTGATTCTGAGACAGATTCGGTAGTTACCCGGTTAAAATGGAAGGAACCGGAACCAGCGTCATTATCACAATCTGGGCATTCCTTGGTTTACGTTCTGCTGGTCAGAGAAAGGTCGAAGAAGAAACAAGGTCCATGGAAGGAATTACTGCAGGTAAAATAAAAATTCTCATTCTTACGAGTTTTACAAATTAATTTGTCGAATTGTTTCCTGTTTCCTCGAAACACATCTACCATTATTCCGACTTAAAATTTGATGGATGTCAAATGTGTATGATGGTCTATGTTTCGAGGATTCCTGCTGTGACGTAAACTATTAATTCATTTACTGGGATTCTAGGATGCATGTGATCATGTGTATGAATGTAAATGTGTAAAACACCGTTTTCCAGATTAACAATAATAATGTGTCGAATCGTTTCCTGTTTCCTCGAAACATATCTAGCATTATGCCGACTTAAAAGTGTAAGTGATGGGAAGGATGCTTGAAACAACTATTCGTAACGGTTGCAATAATGTGTTGAAACTAGTTCTGCCACATGTACCGCATACAGTTTTCTTTCTCAATATGTGAATCTGTTCTGGATTTGTGATGACAGGCTGATACCCGGATGTAGTGTACTATCTGTATTATATCAAGGTTTAAATAATGACTGTTTCTTAAGAAAGCATTATGCAACAGTACGTTTATTTTACATCCATGGTTTTACTTTGCAATGTCTGCATTTGTCTTCACTAAACCTTGGAAACGTGCTCTTATTCTAATCAAAGAAGATAAAAACGCAAACGTTTTCTCTGATCTATAGAGCTATCTGCTCTTCGCTTTTACAGTTTTCTTTTCAAATTCTTCGTTGTCTGTATCGCCATGCATCGCTGCCACGTGGTAAGAGCGTTTATACAGCTAAGCATGTTTGATAAATCCTTGGTATTGTCCTGATCTAGTCACAGATATACAATAACGAATGCAACTAAAGAAAAAAAACAATCGCTGGGCACGTGGAAGAAACGTGTGTATGTATCTGGCCGGGCTGAGAGCGAGTGGGGCCAAGAAGGAACGATTCTGTAATAGTCTTTGTTTTCCTACGTGATATTGATTATCACATGTTTATATCCATGTGTATTTCTCACACATCGTCAGCTAGAGATCTGTGTAAATACGCAGATAAAGACAGCGTTTGTAGAGGAAGGGAACGGAATTTGTACAAGCGATGTTCACATCTTGCCGTCACCTGGCGAATGCCTGGTACAGTCATGCTATTTTAGGATTTTTTTCCTTTTTCTCCGAGTCGGGAGATGTACCCACGAAAACGCGCTGTGTAAATAAAAAATAATCATTTTGCTTTTGGAATAACAACTGTATGTGATCTTTTCATTCGACAGATTTTATGTTTTAAAAAATGTAAACAGATACGGATAAAGCATTCAAAATTACTCTGTGAGGTATGTTTAAAATTGATTGAATGCTTTGAAACTAGTTATTGTTTTCTTCTACAGTGTATGCTCATCAAATTAGAAGCGTATATTTGGATCATAGTTCAAGTATTTTTTTTGCAATTATCGGAGAACATTACACATTTAATACATCAAGCTTACTGATTTTAGTGATAATCCCAACATCTGAACACATTCTTTGTGCGCTAAGTGTTACATACTTTTCTAAAAGCGAATTTAATCTTGGAACAAATCGAGAACGTTTGTTTTAGGATAATTCTTCATGTCGACTACGTGTGTACGTTCGCATTCACATGTCAACAATTCCAGATTTACGTAGTAGGTGTAACTCTAACCTTGTTGATTACTGTAACAAGGGCATTTATCTTCTTGAAGGTGTGCCCAAAATTGAGCACGAGATTAAATCTGCTTAAGAAAAACATTAACGTCTTCATCCATGGGATTCAAACCCTTCCAACTCTAATGGTTGCGCATGCGTATGATTGGCAGAGAATGTAATAAATGAATTGTGGAATGAAAGCAATTATATAATTAATTCTGGTTTGCTTTGTAGTTGGCCTCACGCGGAGTCAGCTTTAAGACTGACGAGATTCCAAATCCGCCGGAATTCCAGCTGCTGGCGGTCACCAAGGCTGGAGTTGTGGCCAATAGTACCATCTCTCCTGATTCCCTTGTCGTGGGATGTAAGTCCCCTACTATACGTGCATGTTGTTGTTGTATACTCCACATGCCACTTTGCACGTTCCTCCAAACGAGAAGTCCAAATAAAATAAAACGTGTTGAAAGCAATGCCTACAGTGTTTGCTCAGACATGTATATCAATCATGGTAACACTTCAACTTGATTCGTTACATATGGGTGAGATATTCCCGCTGTGAATTAACTTGAACGTGTTTTTAAGCACATCAATGTAAGACGCATTAATGAAGGGTCAGTTGTCATTTTGGACATTACTAGTAATTTACCTTTTCTGTTATTTTAACAACTAAGAATGTCCCAAGCATATAAAGGCTCTGGCCCCCGTTGCACGACGCTCTTGTAGTGCTACAATAGTTGTAACTGGGCTCCCGCCACAATAGAAAGCGTTGACGTTACAATAGTTGTAGCTACACTAGTTCTGAGCAACGGGGCCCCTGGATATTCTTCAAGAACATGCAGATGCTTTTGAAAATCAAGAAGAATCGTAACCGATTCCTCAAACGGTGTTCCGAAATTTCGTAGAAAGTGTCCCCACTAAATACCTGTCGGCCCTTAACTTATTGTGTTGAGCATGTATACAAGAAGGTATATTCTTCTTACAGCGTACCATCCTAAGAATGGCGTCCTTGTGGACAGCGAAAGCGCCACCTACACGGCAGACGTGGGGCCGCTCAACATCTCCATCGACATGATGATGATGAAGAACGAGCTGCAAGTGGTCGTGGCGTGGCACCACCCCAGGTCCGACGTCGTAAAGTGTGCTCACCAGGCCGATCTCTGCTTCTACAACATCGACTGGTTCCTCATCAACTGCGCAGCGTACCCAGAGTCGCCGGCCTGCGAGAACCAGTTTTACCACGCGGCAGAGACGACTCAATTTCTGTACACGCAGAAGGTAAAACCGATGACAGTAGTACTTAGCTTAATATTTTCGTTACAAACTGGAAGTATAATTGTGATGTAGAATGGCAATTTAAAAATAATGAAGATGATGATGGTTGTAATGAATATCAATAATCATAATATTATTATTATTATGTTTTCTTCTTGGTCGTCTTCTTTATATTTGTCTTCTTCTTTGTATTCGTTTCTTCTTCTTTGTATTCGTATTCTTCTTCTTTGTATTCGTAGTATTCATTTTCTTTGTATTCGTATTCTTTTTTTGTATTCGTATAATATTAATACTGTAAGCATTAATGTATGGAAAACGGTAACATCACTCATATGTATGACATTTCTCACTATTATTGCAGCCAAGTTTTAACCTGCCTGAGATTGAGCTGAACTCTGAGTACAAGTTGACGATCTCCATCCACGACGCCCACAGCAACGTCATCAACGGCGAGGTGTCCTTCAAAACTCCCCTGTGTCGTGAGACCGGCATCATCCGGAGCGTGTGCGAAGACAGCATATCCTTATTTCTGGAAGGTGCGAACATTAATTACGTACTCATTTGCCAAGACAGTTTTGATTTCAAAAGTTAATGAGTGGATATTATCAGAGAAGGCAGTGTAGAGATAATGAGGAAAACCGCTGGTGGAAAGTAGTTAGAAGCAAGAAAGATAATTGAGATGATAGTTAGTAGCATTTACTCAGTACTCATGGTGTGTAGTTATTACACTAGTGATTCTGTCTAATGAGAACACATGCACCCCTCTGGCTTACTAGTATTCATAAGTATGTATACCTTGGCATCGTTTCACGAAGATCTCTTATCTACTAAGAGACCATATACTAGCGTTCTCGTGGCGATCTCTTTATGTACGTCGAGCTAGGACTAACGAGAGCAGTATATATATAGTTTTAGGATATGATAGTGGATAGGAGAGCTTGTGAAATGATAGTCTTATATAGTGGAGAAGACAGCCCGTGAAATGATAGTATTATGATAGTGGCTAATAGAGCTTGTGAAATTATAGTCTTGTTACTTATAATATTGGTCGTCGCAAATGGGTGAAAGATTCCCGCAGCGACGTTAAACTCCATATTCACTCGATAAGAGAGCTTGTGAAATGATGGTCTTATGATAGTGGCTAATAGAGATTGTGAAATTATGGTCTTATGATAGTGGCTAATAGAGCTTGTGAAATGATAGTCTTGTTACTTATAATAGTGGAGAAGAGAGCTTGTGAAATGATGGTCTTATGGTAGTGGATAAGAGAGCTTCGTGAAATTATGCTCTCACCTATATCTATATATCTTTATCTATTCAGAAAACCCAGTGACCGATGCTGCTGATGTTATTGCAAATTTAACAGGTAAGTAACCGATGCCACCTGTAGATGTCTCTCGTAATACATTGGTTATGTACTGGAGAGAGAAACTAATTACATTGTTACTGTGCCATTGTATTTCATCTGAGATGTCTTGTATGTTTCAGCTGCAACAAACGGGAAAGCAAAGGCAGAACCTCATGAAGAGAAAGGTATGTAAAACCTTCCTTTATATCAACTTGGTTTATTATGTTATTGATCTTACTGTGAAAGCAAGAATGTCAAAATGTTACGTTCGCAACTAAGTATGCCACGTCCTCTGTTTCTGTGTGTGGCATCCGTACATTTACACCTAACATAAAATGGTCTGTTCTTCACGAAGGTGTCATGTCATGCCTTTGAATTCAGGAGTTCACCATAGTAAGAATGCTTGGTCCGTTTGAACCATTATTAATACAATTCATGTGTTATACCCATCCAGAGTCATCTGAATTGCTAAAACTGAAGATCGACGAATCCCCAAAGATGACCTTTAACCCTGCAAGCTACCAGGTGGAGGTCAACCTGACATGGTCAACAGTTCTCAACCAATCGGTGTTCGAGAAGTACTGCGTGTCTTGGTATACGGACGATGGTTATTACCTGTACCCGAAGCCTCAACAAAATGAAACTACAAAGAATAATATCATTCTGAAGCTGGACCCAGACAGGGAATACAGCGTACAGGTGAGACATCTACCAGGGGCCAGGTTCACGAAGCTATCGCATACGTAACGATGAAGCCTTCGTGGAGGTACATTTTATTCTTTCTGGATCATTAGAAGTTGCTCCACGACCAGCTTAACGATGTCGCTATGTATACTGTGGTTTCGGGAGCATGGACCCAGATATACAGCATTAGGTACAACTTCCGCCTTTCGACCATCATTCTGGTGGAGGCATTGTCAGGTGCCCTATATATACAGTTGGAAAAAAGTTAAGCGCCCCATGATATAATTAGTACTGAAATAACCGCATTCGTAAAAACTGTAAATTACTTGACGAATATGTCAAAAATGGTGTTCTATCGAAATGATAGGAGGATAAAATGACATCTGTGACGTCCCACAACAGAACGACATGCACATGTATCATGCCACCCATGCTTTTCTCAACATGCAGTATCAATACA
>JAVCKZ010069616.1:0-14037 GCA_034780755.1 Lepetodrilus elevatus
CTCTTAGACTATACATATATATACATATATATATATATATATATTTTAAATCATCGGTTTTACAGTTCGTTTAGAATAGATAATATTGCAAATTACCTCAGCAGTCTATCCGAAAGAACTCTTGTTTGCCTTCTAGTTTTGGAACATATCACAGTAAATTTATTATTGACAAAAACATCTAACCAAGGAAAATATGTAATGAGCATGATTCAATTTAGAACATATTTTTTAAATATGAGTTCAACTAGATGTGTTTTTCGCGCTCGCGCGTCTGTGTGTGACTTGAGTACTAGTTATTTATTAGTCAGTATTTTGTTTCAAAGTTTATTTTCTTATGCTATAACTGACAACAAACTGCAGAATCCAAAAGTGCATCAATTCAAGTGTTCATGCTATTAGCATCCCTTTTCAATAGTTCACCTGATATGATAATGTTCACATTATATTACACATCTTTTGATTATCAATGCAAACATTTATAGCGAAACATGTATTTGCGGTTTGTTTTCAGTTAGTAACATGGTTTATATTCGTACTATGTATATTTTTTATAAGCACATTTCTAGATGGTCTTTACCCTAACACAGCAGACAAAATTTAATGTCATTTTTACACTTTTACGGTAAACTAAATCATTCTATGTTCCTACTACGAGACCATAGCGCTCTTGTAGTGATCTACATGGCAATCGGGCACTTACGAAAACGTTATGGTCTCATTGTGGAGAAGATGGCTTCGTGAAACGCTGCCCAGTTCTCTGTAAGTTCCGGTAAAGAACACCTATGGTACATGCTTGTGTTGTATCGTATTGAATAATGATAGTATGGCCATGTCATCAGACTGAATGCTCTCATATGACACGTTCAACAATTCATTATTCAATTTCTAGTATGTGTTTTATATGAAATTTACTTTTTGTTATTTTCTATGCCATGATATGTTGATACATGTTCTCAAATACCATGTGATAGTACTATACTATTTACTGAGATATACTAATATATAAATGTTATTATTATATCGCTCTACATATTAAATATTTTCACGCATTACCATCTTACATGAATATTACATATTATATGCCTTTTCATACATGCATATTACAATATTCTATAAATTTTCTTTCAACTTTATCCTTCCGTAATCTATCACATCCACTATCACCCTAAAATAACCAATATTCCGAAATATACCAACTCCACATTCCAATTCCTCTTAAACACCCACACCTTAAATTACCATTAAATTATTCCACCCTGAAATTGACCAACTAATCCAATAAATGACCTCAAATTCCAAACTAAAATTAAAATCCAACGCCACCCCACCCTCAATATGTGCAAAATAATACCTATTTCAAACATATTGAATCCCCAACCGATATACCCTTGCCCTACTCTGATACCAATCAACCCCCAAATCCAAATTACGAAACAAACCAATTACCAATACCCTTGCCCCTCAACGATACCAATCAATCCGAACCCTAATTAACCTTGAAACCCCAAATTACCAAACTCACCCCAAACAGGGCAAGGGATCTCTTGAGGATCAGATCGTCCAGGCAAATCCAGTTCTAGAAGCGTATGGAAATGCCAAAACTACCCGTAATAACAACTCGTCGAGATTTGTAAGTAAAGGATGCCAACACCATAACAAGAACGGGAGCGTTCAAACTATAGAACCACGCCCTCCTACTCTGTCTAAACCAGGTGCCCTCTTTTCTGACACCCAACTAACATATCTGAAAAGGACTGTCCCCTTGGATTCCACCAATCATTCCCCAAACCCCACATGCAAGCCCCTCTGCCCCAGACCAACTACTCCACCTCAACACAAAACCGCCCCATTAATATACTAATACGACTGCCACAATGAGCATGACTGGAGTGAGTCTACTTCACGTGCCATGGGCATTCATTTCTAGTAGTAGATCATGTTTTTCATTGTTTGGTTGATTCCTTTCCCCCACCATCCTCGACCTGAAGGGAAGTCTAGAAGATCAAATTATCCAAGCCAACCCTGTGCTTGAAGCCTACGGTAACGCCAAGACTACCAGAAATAACAACTCCTCCCGATTTGTAAGTATTGCATCTACACCACTTTCTCCGTCCGACTAATTCCTAACGCCTTGACGCCTTTCTCTTTCAAGAACTATAATAATATTCCACAGGTGATAACAGCACTGTACTTGACTGAATATGTTTTAACCATTTTTATGTGTATTTCTTTTTATTTAAATTAAGAACTTCCCACATATATAATAATTGATAATATCTAACCACGTCTTCCCCGTGGCATGTAGAAAGTCAGTTCAATTTTATTTTTTATTTATTATTTATGAATTCATGAATCGTTCTTGAAGAATATGCTTTATCCAGATTTGGTGCAAAACATCACTGATTTGAAACAATTATATATGAACCTGTTTACAGTACGTGGCTTTTGCTGGGTATCGTTTCTCGAAGTTCTCATATCCACAATGAGACCACGGGATGACTACGAGAGTCCTTATGATTTCATAGTAGATATGAGAGCTTCGAAAAACGATACACTGAAAGTATTAAACATATTTACCGAAATTAAATATCCAGACAAAATGTAAAGCGTCTTCTTGTCTCTTTCTACTATTATTTGATAGCTTGTACCCTTGATTACTAACTACTTCTGGATCTGTTAACATTGTTTTTGACCCCTAAAATCCCTCTCTCAGATTTCTTGAGGAACAACGAACTCTGGAACGGTTGCATTGTCTGTGGCATTATTCTGTGAGGTGTAAGTAAACTATGTAGACAATCCCATAGCCGCATATACCTAGTGGGCATAACCGAACGCTATATGTAAAGTCTGCGTTTGACACAGCACTGTTTTATATATATAGATGCAAATATTGTAGTCAATGGTTGCTTGCATGCAGGTGGTAAGCTCGCCATATTGTAGATTGATTTGTTACTTAATGTCGTTGTGGGGATCTTTCCCTCATATCATATGCGACGATATGTGTTTTATAGCACCCTGGTCACAATTAAATATGTGTAGGCATGTATACTGTTAAACGTTGAAAGCAGTAATGAAGACTCAGTAACCAGTCTGGACTCTGTGTGTGTATACAATGAATATGATATGCGTATCTATGTACCACGTAACTATTCGCTTACCATAGAGAAATGTTTAAGACTGCCTACATTTATGAGTGTATTTGTGTATGGAATCGATTCCACGACTTTGCATGGTGCATGTGGCTTCACAAATGTAGTGAAACCCTTGAGTGTATGTAATAATGCTTGTATCGCCATTGTTGAGGAGAGACGTTGATATAAGCTGTGACCATGTTTCTCCAACTCTTAAGTCTTATGTTATACCTAAACCAAATATAGTTTCAAGTTTAAGTAATAATTAATCGTCGCGTGGTATCTGCAGTTGAGAATATTATTTTATCATGCGCAGTAGACCCAAAGAAAATAAACATGTAAAACAACTCTGTAGTGTGAATTATTTATTAATTTATTTAAGCTAATTGCATCCATTCGAATCATTGTTCTATGACAATAGCTATTGTTTTTACATCATGTACACACTTATTTTACCATTACGTGTGTCCATACAGGGTAAATTCATCCGTATCCACTTCGGAACCTCAGGCAAGATTGCAGGAGCCGATATTGAGACATGTAAGTCCACTTGAATACATTCTACGTATTGCACTACATACTGTCTTTATCAGTTATCTTCAAAGGTGTTCGCTCCCTATAGTAACATGTCATAATACATAGCTAACTATCATAACCAGCATTGGACTAGACATTAATTGGCGCCCAAGTATATAACTAAAATTGTAACTTTTAGGTACAGATTGTATTCTTTTACTTTGTTTCAGATTTGCTGGAAAAATCTCGGGTGACATTCCAACAGTCCGCTGAAAGAAACTACCACATCTTCTACCAGCTTCTGTGCAATGCTATCCCAGCCATCCCAGGTGAGCTAAGACTAGTATGCGTGGCATCTGTGGATAAGATTAAGTAACTAATGGGACAACTCAACAAGTACTTCAGTTTATTGGATCTTCTCAGATATGTTTCTCCAGGATCCTTAGTTTCTGATTTGAATCATTATGAAGGGTATCTAAATCATAGCATTGTAGGAGTAGGCCGTGGTGTGTCCAGAAACAAAGTAAGTTTATATGGAGCATGACGCGGAATTAGTAGGATAATGATATTGTGACAGCATGACTGGTGAACGTCTTTCACATCTTAATCCTGTTGACTTCAGAGAAGATCCTGTGTCCGCCTGACGCCGGGCTGTTCTCCTTCATCAACCAGGGAGCTCTGACAGTCGATGGAATCGATGATATTGAAGAAATGAAAATCACAGATGTGAGTGATAAAATAACGTCATTTCAAATAGAAATCATTTACTATATATTGTTTTCTGATGGCTGATCTGTCAGGTTCAAGATTAATCAGATGTTGCTTTATCATAAATTTAAATCCTATACGTTCAAATGTATGCAACAGAAAATTCAAGTTTAAAAAAACCCAATATTCGTGTTCCAGAGTGCCTTCGATGTACTGGGCTTCACCCAGGAGGAGAAGAACAGCATGTACAAGTGCACAGGCTGCGTCATGCACCTTGGGGAGATGACCTTCAAGCAGAAGGGCGAGCAGGCTGAGCCTGAAGGAACAGCTGAGGCTGAGAAGGTGGCATTCCTTCTGGGTGTCAACAATGGCGACTTCCTCAAGGCCTTGTGTAAACCCAAGATCAAGGTCGCCGCTGATTACGTCACACAGGGACGTACAAAGCAACAGGTGCGTGACTACACTATTATTTTGCAGTCAAATATCAGGCACAGGGAAGTGCGATCATATCCAAGCTTGCATCTGTCTATATCCGCTTTAAATTCCAACTTACATGACATGACGTTGCTTGCTTTGAATAATTCTGTTGAATTCCATCTGTTTACAATTCATTAGCTTTAAAATAAATCGCAAATTCCAGTCATTCATTTGTTTTGGCTAAGAATCATTCTATTCAGAAAACCTAATTAGAACTTGCATTCAGCAGGTTGTGATTCCAAGTCCTCAGAATCTGTAGGAAATCATTCCTGCAGGATGGCTGTGTATAGGCCGAGATACACCACACGGCATATTGTGTCTCAGCCTAGATATACCTACAGTAACACCTTGTTACAAGATGTCTTCGTTTCTGTTCTCCACAGGTCATGAACTCCGTATCTGCTCTGGCCAAGTCACTGTATGACCGGATGTTCGGATGGCTGGTGAAGAGAGTCAACATCACCCTCGACACGAAGAAGCCAAGACAGTTCTACATTGGTGTGCTTGATATCGCCGGTTTCGAAATCTTTGATGTGAGTAACAATTAATTGGGAGTCATGATGTGTGTATAGTATATTGTGGAGTATTGCAAAGTCGTCCTTGGTCAGATGGAATCGTTGTAACTGTTGCTATCCTGCATCCTCATATCAGAACAATTAGGACTATTTCCTGTCTCCGACCACGACTCTTTGTTATATTTTATTTTTTATCCACAGTTCAACAGTTTCGAGCAGCTGTGTATCAACTACACCAACGAGCGTCTACAGCAGTTCTTCAACCACCACATGTTCGTGCTGGAACAAGAGGAATATAAGAAGGAAGGCATTGAGTGGACGTTCATTGACTTCGGCATGGACTTACAAGCCTGTATTGAGCTGATTGAGAAGGTGAGTGTTCAACTCCTGCTACAACAATATCATACCTGCTTTACCTTTTACTTCTAGCAAAGTGTAATCTTGTACAATTTGCAGGAGAAAGATTATAACTATCATGTCGGAGATCCAATTTTCAAATAGTTCGGATATATTGCGGTCATATTTATGTCATAGAATATTCATACAATTTTCAATTCATAATATGCTTAGATTTATATAATAATGTGCAGCGCAAATATAACACAATTATGTTGTGAAATACATGTCCAATTAAAATTGGTCTATGTTTTAGCCCATGGGTCTGTTGTCCATCCTGGAAGAAGAGTGCATGTTCCCCAAGGCCTCTGACAAATCCTTCATGGAGAAACTGTACGCCAACCACATGGGCAAGTCTCCCAACTTCCTGAAGCCAGACAAGAAACTCAAGGGTGGAGCCCACGGAGACTTCTGTCTGAAGCACTACGCTGGAACTGTAAGTTCATATATTGTCTCTCTTCCTTTCTCTCTCCTTCTCTTCCTTCCCCTTCCTTTCTCTCTCCTTCTCGTCCTCCCCTATATCTCTCTTTCTTTCTCTCGCTCTCCATTTCTATTAATATATTCTATCCCTCTATTTCTTGCTCTTTTAAAACCTTTTTCTTCTCTTTCTCTATCTTTCTCTCTCTTTCTTTCTCTCTCTTTCAATCTCTTTCTCTCTCTCTTTACCTCTATGTATATCCCTCTCTCTTGCTCTCTCTCTTTTTCTGTTTTTCTGTTTTTTTCTTATCTGTTTTCTCTCTCTCTCTCTCTCTCTCTCCCTTTCACTTGCTCTTTATCTCTGAATTTCTCTATATTTATTTGTCTCTCCATTTGTGGCTTTATCTCTCTTTCTTTCTGTCTCTTTCTTTCTTTCTCTCTCTTTCATCTACTTCCTCCTTGAAACTACCAATATCTGGTCTGATCATAGCATCCGACATTCCGTCCTCTAACATCTACAACTGGTGGCCTGGTTTTCGTAGGTTCCCTACAACATCGGTGGCTGGCTGGACAAGAACAAGGATCCAGTCAATGAGACCGTATGTGAGCTGCTGTCTCACTCCAAGGAACATCTGGTGGGCACACTCTTCCCGGCGGCCGTTCCCCAAGGTGGGTCAGATGACGTATTCGTCCCTTCGGTAGAAATAATACGTGGAGATACGGCATTCATATAAGTCTAACGGTAAATAGTTGTATGCAGTTTACGCTAACCTTCAATTCAGCAAGATATGTTCATGTATCTACATTTTATTCAGAGGAATGCACACACTCCCAAGTCACGGAATCCTGTCATTCACTGAGGAAATGGATAAATACTATAAATGTATATGAATAATACTTGACCAAGAAAAGACAGAACATGTTGATTTAGATACTATTTAAAGCAATGTTTAGACATACACGTGTTGTTTACTTACAGCGGCAGGCGGCAAGAAGAGAGGAAAGAGCTCAGCTTTCCAGACCATCTCTGCTACTCACAGGGTCAGTAGCCATCTCCAGTAGTAGTAGTATTGCCTTCTCAGAAGTATTCATAGATAACTGTGTAACGGAGTGTGTTGTAACACCGTTAGTTGTACTGTTGTTGTACTTCTGATGACCACCATTGGAAGGCTTTCTGGCAGCAATAACATGCCCCGAGATTACGAAACTTTCTTGAGTAAAATTGCATGCTCAAATCCCCATTTTATTCACAAATCCCCATGTAAAATTTGAGCTTGAGGATGAAATCGTACTCAAAACGTTTCGGGGCCAGAACACTTTTATAGAAATCAAGAACACATACTAAAATTATCTCAGTGTTATCTGATTCTAACTCCTTGCACGCCACGATTCGCTGTACCAGCTCATAAGGATACTGTGGATTTCAGGAGTCTCTGAACAAGCTGATGAAGAACCTGTACTGCACCCATCCTCACTTCGTGCGTTGTATCATCCCCAACGAAAACAAGGAGCCAGGTACTACTGCTCAAGCATCAAGCACTGCATTATGTATCCTTAAATAGTCTCTGATCAACATAATGCTTCTTAGGTTGCAGAGTTGTCTTTGTAGTACGAGTTCACGTCGAGTTGTACACTATTAATAGACACATTAGGATCATATACTGTCGAACCATACAGATTGATTTCGAACACTATTCTGTTTCCGTTACCAGGTACGATTGATGCTCATCTGGTGCTGCACCAGCTGCGGTGTAACGGTGTACTGGAAGGAATCCGGATCTGCAGGAAGGGTTTCCCCAGCAGAGTCATCTACTCTGAGTTCAAGCAGAGGTAACCCTGTTTTATCCTAGGTCGCATAATAACTCATCAGATTGTATTTACTGCAATGCATACCACTGCTTAGTATTGAAACGTCCTTCCTCTTTTTGATCAGTGTTCATTAATCAATCCTCAGTTATTATACTGACTTTAGGTATCTATTTGTGTAATGATTTGCAATCCAAATACAATGTGCTAAATCTGTATTGAAATTAGGTAGCTATCATATAGTGAAACAGCAATGATATGAAATGATAGACGGAACTTTTATATTACTATAATAGCTATCAATTAAATATATTGTCTCTGAATATTTCAGATATTCTATCTTGGCTCCAAACGCTATCCCCGATGGATTCGTTGAGGGTAAGATCGTCTCTGAGAAGATCCTGTCTGCCCTTCAGCTTGATACCAGCGAATACCGACTGGGTAACACCAAAGTGTTCTTCAAAGCCGGAGTCCTGGGTTACCTTGAGGAGCTCCGTGACGAGCGTCTGTCTGCCATCATTGCTATGTTGCAGGCTCACATCCGTGGCTACCTTATGCGTGCCACCTACAAGAAACTTGAAGACAAGAGGTAAGAAATCTCTTTTCAACAAAGATACCTTCTGTTATGGATTATGAATGGTTGTGTGCTATACGAATGACGATTTCAGAGACTTACATATTTATATTTTGTTTTCAGAACTGCTTTGTCCGTGATCCAGAAGAACATCCGGAAGTGGCTGGCCATGAGGAACTGGCTGTGGTGGAGGTTCTACACCAAGGTCAAGCCCCTCCTGAACATTGCCCGTGCTGAGGACGAGATGAAACTGAAGGAAGAAGAATTGGCTAAGACCAAGGAGGAGCTTGCCAAGGTTCAGCAGAGAAGCAAGGAGCTGGAGGAACAGAACGTCACTGTCCTACAGCAGAAGAACAACCTGTTCATGCAGGTTCAGTCTCAGAACGACACTATCTCAGACCAGGAAGAGAGAATAGAACAGCTCGTGGGCCAAAAAGTAGACTTCGAACAACAACTGAAGGATCTTGAAGAGCGCCTCCTAGATGAAGAAGATGCCAATGCAGACGCTATAGAGGGAAGGAGGAAACTTGAAGATAAAATTGATAACCTCAAGGCTGATGTTGATGATCTTAAAAGCGAACTTCAAAAGGCTGAACAAGACAAGCAAACCAAAGACAATCAAATCAAGACTCTCAACGAGGCTATGGCAAGCATGGAAGAACAGATAGCTAAAATTAATAAGAGTAAGAAAGATCTGGATTCGTCATCACAGAAGTTGATGGAGGACCTCCAGAAAGAGGAAGACAAGGTCAACCACCTCAACAAACTCAAACAGAAGTTGGAAGGAACACTTGACGAAGTAAGATGGTCATTTATAAACTTTGACTAAATTGAGGTACAATCAAATAGGCAATATGAGCTACATGTATTGGTATCTGTATAATACATGTATTTCAATACTTTTATTTTTAATAATAGCTTGAGGACAGTCTTGAGCGTGAGAAGAAGGTTCGAGGAGATGTTGAGAAGGCAAAGAGGAAGGTAGAACAGGATCTCAAGGTAGCACAAGAGAGCATGGAAGAACTTGACAGGGCAAAGAGGGACCTGGAAGAGGCTGGCAAAAAGTACGTCCCACTAAATTGATACTATGCATACTGTCTACAATGCCCAGTAGTCAGTTTGTATTGCCTGTTATGTCTACAATAACCAGTATCTCTCTGATATGTATCTTATATGTAGAAGGCCAAATATTGTACACAGTTCAGCAATAATTGTGTGTGTTCTTTGACGTCATCATACTGATGTATTCCAGGAAGGACCAACAGATCAACTCTCTGAACAACAAGCTGGAGGAGGAACAGTCGCTGATCGCCCAACTCCAGAGGAAGATCAAGGAACTCCAGGTACAGTACGCCAGTGAACACCGAGTCTCTCTGTTGTAATACTGCTTCACAATGCTCATGACGGAATGCGTCAGTAAGATACACTGAATATGTTAAAATCTTTACTTTCTTCATATGCTGACTATTCATATTAATCCAGGTATACCATGCCACATTCATCTTGATTTATGTTGTGATTTATATTGAAAACAATGTTAAGTATGTATAATAGGACCTTATGCAAGACCTTATATCCCCAATATGATTATTTCAGCTGAAGCATCATTTACGTGAGTGTAAGAAGGAGAGTTAAGCCCCGGTTTTGTCCACTAGTTCCCTAAACTGAAATAATCCTCCTGTTTCCACACAATAATCATCACTCAGAGGTTACGGTTCCTCGTTTGCTGCCTCCGTACCCAGGTTTGCGAAGACATACAAACTCAACCCCATGTTCCAGATTAGTGTAGTACACACAAGTCTTCCTTGGCTACAAGGTGATGACTAAATGCACCTCCCGGACAGTCCCAGCCATTCTTCCCAGCAGTGTGAATGACCCCATTCCTTTAATAGAGATTCAAACCCGTTGCCATTTTTCCAGAACAGCCATGATATCCCACACACCCTTTTCAACCTATGCAACTTCCCCAATAATTTTACCCAAAAATAATTACAATACCCATCACACCACCACCGTTTTATTTAAAACTGAATTCCATGGAAATAATATACGTAAACATCAAACACAGGTATGGTATGTTCTCGCGTTTCAATGCAATATTTTCATGCAAATCATTCTCGATGTATCCTCAGTTATATGCTAGTATGATAACAAAAATGTATATTTCCAATAAACGTTACATTGATGATAGTTGCTAATAACAGTAAAACTACAGAATGAGTCGTGGTTTTGATAATGTGACGACTAAATACTAAATCATGTACTGGCTGCTGTTAACACAGGCGCGTGTCGAGGAGCTTGAAGAGGAACTGGAAGCAGAGAGATCAGCCAGATCCAAGGTAATAATAACACCAGTCAACGTTACGTTGTGATTTGCCATTAGAATGGAACACTAGTTCCTGTTCAAGGTAATAATAACACCAGTCAACGTTACGCTGTGATTTGCCATTAGAATGGAACACTATATTTTCCGTTCAATGTAATAATAGCACCAGCCAATGTTGTGATTTATCATTAGAATTAAGAACTTTATTTCCTGTGTATTTCCAAGTTTCTTTTTTACAAATACAAAGAACTATGAAATATACAGTACATTTTCAATTCTATTTCTTTTCTCCATAATGGTAATATAACGCCTTTGTTATATTATTTATGGATGATAGTAGTCATGAACATCATTAAAAAAACATTAAGGAACACACTACAAATCATAGGGTTAAATAATATATTGTAGAGTGTGCCATCCACCGTTATACAGTGCTCTGTACTGCAGGGTTACATGTATGACATTACATAACATGAGTAGACATCAGTGTTCACCGTGTGTGTATGTACGTGTGTAGGTTGAGAAGCAGAGGAATGAGTTCAGTCGAGAGTTGGAGGAGCTGGGCGAGCGCCTGGACGAGGCTGGAGGTGCCACTGCAGCACAGCTCGACCTCAACAAGAAGCGCGAGCAGGAGTTGCTGAAGCTCCGTCGTGACCTGGAGGAGCAGGCTCTGCAGCACGAGGCGCAGGTCTCCTCTCTCCGCAAGAAGCAGACAGATTCCAACAACGAGCTGGGAGAACAGATCGACCAGCTGGCCAAGGCCAAGAGTCGGTAAGTGGAACCTCGGAGGCGGGAGAACTGTACTGTTCGAAGCATTTAGATGATACTAGTAGAAGTGGTGTAACTGAGGAACTAGGATTAGTATGTAGGTTTTGATAATACGCCGATTTAGTAACTGAAACATGTTGGTAATACTAGTAGGATTAATGCAACTGAAGCATTATTACAATACTAGTATCATTAATGTAACTTAAACATTTTGATAATGCTGCTAGTATTAATGTAACAACAGACATGTTAATGTTTATGTATAGTATGGACCTTTTAAATACGGATGATGTCAGAGTACAGGGTTCAATGCAAATAGATGTTACTACGTAACTAGGGTTTAATGCCATAGTTCCACCGACATAGCACGTGGCCCATGCTTTAGCCCGTCGTGTTCCTACTGTATAAAGGCCGAATGGCTAATGTTTCAATGTTTGACTTCAGTGTGGAGAAGGAGAAGCAGCAACTGAAGGGTGAGGTCGAGGATCTCTACTCACAGATCGAATATGTCAAGAAAAACACTGTAAGTGGTTCTGTTCAATCTTGAAATAGATTTGCCATCATGATCTTTTGCATGATTTTGCTATTTATTGGCAGATACATACATACATTATAGAGCAGAACTTTTCACAGTTTTGGTATTGATCCAAGATCTTTTTAGCAGTATTTTGTTTCTAATCTGTCAATTCATATGTATTTCCTCTCTATCATCAGGGAATGTCCAGCAAGCTTTCAAAGCAGATGGAAAACCAGATGTCTGAGTTGAACGCTAAGATTGATGAAGGTACTCGCACCATCAACGATCTGCAGTCGCAGAAGGCGAGGGTCCAGAACGAGGCTGCAGATGCCACTCGTCTGCTTGAAGAGTCAGAGCACAAGGTTGGACAACTCACCAAGGAGAAGTCCGCTTTGGCCAACGCTTTGGAGGAAGCCAAGAGGAGTTTGGAAGACGAGACCAGAGTAAGTGAAGGATACGTTAAATAGCAAGCACGGGGCTTAATATTTACCTCCTAAAACTGTTTAATATTAATATTGATAGCTACATAAATGTACATTGCATCAATATGTTAACTCTAATTCTACGTGCTGAAGTCAACTGTAGAAATCCTATAAAGTTAATTAGTAATGGCGATACATCCAGAAGTATCATGAGACTGAATAGTAACAGTTCGTTCAAATATAGAAGAATACTATCTTAAACACACGTCTTCGTCTTCAAGGCTCACCAGAAGATGCAGGGAGAGGTCCGCAACCTGCGGGCTGACCTTGACACCGCCAGAGAGCAGGTGGAGGAGGAGCAGGAGGGACGCTCGGAGATGCAGAGGCTGCTGTCCAAGGCCACGGCAGAGGCTCAGCAGTGGAAGTCCAAGTACGAGACAGAGGGAGCCGCCAGGACAGAGGAGCTGGAGGAAGCCAAGTGAGTGGATACAGCACGTGTGTCTAATATAGAGAACTGGGCATTCCAAGGCAGCCTTAGCTCTCAACTTATCCATAGACTACATCATTGCTACCATTGGAGCTAATGTTACCTTAGCGTACGTCTTTGCAGATAAGTATGACAACTAAGACCGGCTTGGGCGTATGTGGGAATGCTTCTGAAGCATGGACCTATCGCAATATAAATGTTCACGTTATTATATATTTTATTATTATCGAAATGACAATTTTCTATTTCTCTGCAAGTGAATTGTTAGGCAATGACATCCATATAGACCCGAACATTACTCAGATGATCACGTTTGTAAATATTTATATTATCATATCTATCTCAGAATTCATTCAACAAATAAATATTTTCTTTTCACATTTTCCGTCGCAATTATATAAAAGTATGTTACAAAATACATTCCTAACATTTTCGATCAGCGCCTAGCTTGTACCGAATGATACTTCAGTATGTCTAGTTCCTACACTGACTGGTGTCTGCTTGGCTTCTATCTCAACTACATTTTGTCCTGAACAGACGCCGCCTGCAGGCTAAGCTGAACGAAGCCGAGCAGAACATGGAGGCTGCCCAGGGCAAGGTGAACGCCCTGGAGAAGGCCAAGTCCAGGTTGCAGGGCGAGATGGAGGATCTCTCGGTGGATGTTGAGAGGGTGAGTTCACCACTGACGGTTTTCTCGGTGCAACACACACACACACACACACACACACACACACACACACACACACACACACACACACACACACACATATATATATCGGGTGGCCATAAAAAAACGTCCCGAACTTTAAGGGTTAATAAATGTGCAACAAACAAGTATATTACCATGAAACTTCACACATGTGACAATTATGATATTATTAACATATTTTGAAAGTTTCTAGTCCCTATGCCGCATACTTTTTCTGGAGTCGGATAATTAAAAACAAAAGTCAAAAACTGCAATGGCAGAACCATGT
>JAVCKZ010069627.1:0-14036 GCA_034780755.1 Lepetodrilus elevatus
AATATACCAACATAACCATTAATCAGTTTTGGCAACGCATTTACTAATACTAATACTAGGTTCCAAACCCCGGAAGTAATCGATAGTCGATAAATATAGATCTAGCTTTCGCTTCCTATTATCAAAACATTTAGCCTGGATACAAACCCTGAAACATATTTCAGTAATATACATTAACCACTAAAATGCTGTCCACGACTTTACTAAAAAAACATTAATTAACCCCACATCACATCTTTCACCAATATTGTCACAGAACATACGATCAACCACATCGACCACTTATAAGCTGTCAGTGACGTGACTCAGAAGGGGTTAATCTCATCGTTTGTATCTGTGACAGTTCAAACATGTCACCTACAACACAAGCAGATCAACGTAATCCAGTTAACCCCCTACCACCCGCACGCACACGGCCTGCAGCTATCAGCATATGGAGGCAACAACTTCAGAGAGACAATTGCAATTAACCCTTTCTCTGCTGGAGGCAACTGGACATTCCCTGACATCACAATGATTTTTGATTGATCTGGCAGAAATATGGTTAATTAATAAAAATCTGTACACTCCTGGAAGGAAAACAGGTTTATAAGAAAAAGATGTTATCCTATTTCAGTTACTATGAGAACATTCATCTTCCAATTCTGAATATTTAACTTCATATCCATATGAACATTGATGAACTCTGTTATTCAAGCCCTAAACCTGTGTAATCTTTCTTCTTCTTCTTGTAGCTGATATTCCTGCAATTCTCATGTCTCTAAAATTGCACGGAAAACAGCTACAAAATATCCTTATGATCTCTTCATTCATAAGGATGTATTAACCCTTTCCCTTTTGGAATAGGCACATGCCCTGTCCCTTATGAAATCCCGGTTGCTTCCAGCACGGGAAAAGTTAATATTTAGCTATAACCAAAAGTTATAACTTTAGATAAAATTTGTAAAGGTACACTAATTGCCATGTGAATAAAACCAACTCACGAACATCACAAATGTCTCCAAACGGACCCTCCAAACTTGGGACTCCAAGGCAGTAGATACCAGGTTAATGCTGTACCATATATTACACTACTATCACAACATGCCCCGAGAACAAAAGAAAACTGGCAAATTGGGAAAGTGGGAAGGCCTCAACACCCCAGAACATGAAAGTGTGAGGACAAAACAATTTAAACAGACAACTCCATACAAGACTCGGCTCCTGTTTGAACAAGTTCAGATATCTGGTGTGCATCACAATAATTAACAAGTGTCTAGGAAAAATTAACAATATGCCAATAGCTTTTGGCGAGTGTCTGGAACATGTAGGTGTCTGGAATCGGTGGTAGCGCGCTAATTGCAGAGTGGCAGGCATTGGGGTGTTGATGTTAGTGCAAAATGTACCAGACATAACAGAGGCCAACTGCTTTAACCGTAGGCATTGATATTGAAAGATAGAAGACTCAAAATTGGCCCAACATTTAATCAGCTGGTATCATAGATATAGCAACAGCTGACTAATATTTATCCAGCACATGTGGGTATATATAGCATGTAAATATGTAATACGGGATGATATCAAGATAAAATGTTATTTGACATTTGTAGATCGATATTGCAAAAATATAAAAATCATGATATTTTTCATAACATGCTGAAATGGCATCCACACAAATATATAGGAGAAAGAAAGGTCATTAACCGCCTCACATGCACAATGGAACAATTCAGCAGGGAGAAGGTTAATTAACCAAAGAGAAATGTTCACTTACATTTAGAGATGGATAAGAAAAATCAGGATTACTATCATTTATATAATATTATAATTGTTAGAAAGGTACATATTTTCTGTGTTATTGTTAATTATAAAGAGTGAATGAGTTATTGTTTTACATTGCTGTGTGAATGTTTCAACCATACCCAAGTGTGTGAGTGAATGAATAGGGAGAATAATGTCGCTGCAGAAATCTTTCACCCATTTGCGACAATTAAACATTTAATTATTTTACTATAGGTGTTTTAAAAATGAAGGTTTAACCCTCTCCCTGCTGAAGTCAACTATAAATGCCCTAAAGAGCAGTGCCTGTGCCTAATCCAGCAGGTAGAGAGTTAATAGAAGCATGAAAAAGAAATACAAATATAAACGTTGTTAAGAACTCACTTACTTGACCAAAGAAAGTGCAAGGATTAGAGATAATATCCGAACTCCAAATGTCCAACAGGTTTCCAATCCTATGCTTCTCAGAGTGAGCACTGAGGCGACAGCTGGGAAAGCCATTACAACAGCCGACATATTGACATAGATTTACCCAAGAGTATGCACGGTCAGGTGAGATATCGAGTAAACAAACAAGCCGACCACAATAAATTTGTACCGTAGCGGATTCACAGAATCGGATGAATAAAAATCAAGTCAAATATTCCGTTTCTAAAATATAAATGAATGCAAGTTTTAACAGGCAAGCGTGAAAAATAGTCCTTCAATAGAAAATACTACTATCGCTAGACGTGATTAAACATATGCCATGGTAACTGAAAGCATTTCAGGACGTCTAAATAAACACGATCAACGGGAATACCGAAAGTGACAAATTGCCTTCAAAACTAAACGACGTGCAAACAGACCTCCTACCTGCTAGAGCACTGGAGATCCAGTGAGCTGCCAATAACCTTCAGAAATTGCGGACGCACACACAGACACAACTATTGTAAATTCGTCGCTGACAATGTCATATGGTTTAGTGTCTGAAATGAACACTACGTACCTTCATGCCTCTCATAATGCCTGAGTGTCGTGACAAAAGCTGCCCCATCTACGGATCGCTACCTCCAGTGTGTCAATTAACATCAAAAGACACATGTCAATATCATAAGATAGTTGGGGGAAGAGGGGGGGTATTTTATGTCAAATAATATTTACCTGACCCATCAGACTTGTTGTCACTTTGACAAATATCGTCTGAGCATAATGAAATGAAAAGTTGTTACAAATTAATCGAATAGCGATCACTTGTCGGCTATAAGATTGTTGGGGTTAGGCAATGATCTCCTCTCTCTCCCTTGTCATTGCAATAGCTTCCCAAAGGCTTCAAAGTCAATATATAGATTGACAGGTAAAAGGGCAGTGCATTGATTTAAAATAACCTACTAACATGACTAATATGGAGAGGGAAAAAAATAGAGATCAAAATTCAAGTGCAGGGAGGAAATATTTGCTGTGTAATGTTCAGACAGGGAGATGAGTCAACACACTAAGAACATATACGCTAAAATGTTTGCAGTTGAATGAACATGATTTTTTTTATATATAAAAGTAATTGAAAGCCAGCTTTAATGCCCAGCTAATATACACGGTTTTCAATTTCTAGCTTGTTTTATAGTATTCCCTCCAGGCTAGGCAATATCAGGTATATTGTACTACTTCTCAGTGATAAGAGTTTGTATAGGTACGTAGATGTTAATCTATATTCACCTGGCAGTTATGACTACATGTATATAATATAGTGTCTTTCCAATCTCGCGGAATCTTACAGGGAAGAATAAATATTAACAGTAACAAAACAGCTGAAGGAGCAGTGTCAGAGTTATTGCTTAACATTGCATGGCAAGAATAGTTCTCCCATATGAGGCGATGTCATCTATGCCGAGTGTTACGTGATCATCCTTGTACATAAACTTGCAGATAAATCTGTCCTCCATACATCATACACATGATAGACATGGGTGTTTTTCTGGATGTGTGTAATGACCTGTAAAAGTATGTATAAATCTGTCATCAAAAACTTATAGCTTTTGTTGAAAGAGAGAGGGGGAGAGGGAGAGGGGGAAGAAGAGGCAGGAGGGAGAGGGAGAAGGAGGGAGGGGGGAAGAGAAAAAGATAAAGGGGGCAAGAGAGAGAATAGGAGAATACAGATATAGAAAAAGAGAGAAAAAGAGAGAAAAAGAGAGAATAGAAAATGAGCAAGGGTTAGAGAAAACATTTAAAAGAGATATTTTTATTGAATGTGTATGAGTGAGTGAATGTGTTCACATGAGTACATGAATCGAGGTATACACACACAATGCATTCACACTGTTCACATCATCATCTCTTTCCCGCAATTTAACACCTTCCTTAACAAGTTAATGCAACTCCCCAAAACTCATTCTCTGAACTCTGGCTAATGTAGTGATCACCACGAACAACTTACGAACAACTTACGACTATTACCAAGATGAGACCACTAATGCTTTGAGATTATTCTCTGGGTCCCTGACAACCTATTCTATCAAAGTAATAATTAAGTGATTATCCCGGTCACATAAATCCAGCTCTTTCACACCGCAAACACTTTCAGTGTAATCTATTGCCCAACATGAAGGAAGGGTACTATCCTGGTTAATGAAGTGTGAGCGTGAGGTGGTAATAATGGTAGGGAATTGAAACCTGATCAAGTCTTTGATAGTTGGAGGCTAAAACTGTTGCTTTCTTTGGCAAATAAAAAAATATTTTTTTTTTAAAATGTGCTTCTTACAACATTAAAAAAATACATGTAACATAAATTCTTCCATTTGGGGGATTGTAGTATGAAATAAAATATACATAAATTCTTCCAGTTGGGAGAATAATTGATAATAGCTGCTTAAACTGTTTGTGCATTTAGTGAATAGCATTGGACACAATAGACAACCTTGTCTCAGACAACTATTCAAGTTTGTTTTTACGTTGTTTTTTTATCATTTATAAGAGAGGAAAGCCTTCCTTGTGAAACATGTGATTAATCATGCCCTGAGGTAACCATGCCGGCTTAGATAACATTATTTAAAGTAATTATTACAAGTAGGAAGTATGATCAGTCAACCATGGTCAATGGACATGTCAATATATCTGCAATATTTGATCCTGGATTAAATCTGGTCAATGACCCAGGCCATTGAGATATGTGATAGCTGCATGTCATGCTGTTGCATGTTTAACCCTCTCCATGCTGGAGGCAACCAGAGATGCCCCAATGAGCAGTGTGTGTGTCTAATCCAGCAGGGAGATGGTTAATTAGACAATTTTCTACTTGCTTTATGTTGTGATATAAATCTGGAAAAAAAATAATAACAGTATTTGAAAAGTAAACTTGAATGTACATTCAATGTAAGGTTTAATTATTTGTGCAAAAAAATAACAACAGTATTTGAAAAGGAAACTTTGAATGTATATTCAATGTAAGGTTTAATTATTTGTGCAAAAAAAATAACAACAGTATTTGAAAGGAAACTTTGAATGTAAATTCAATGTAAGGTTTAATTATGTGTCAAATAAAATTTCTAAAATCATATGAGCAAATATGAATGAAACATACAAGAGAAAAAATGGCATATTATGATACCAATTATTAATAATTGATAATAATAATTGATAAACCCATGGATGAATGTAGATACATCAAACAGTTTTGTATAGTGAGCATGATGATCAATCCAGATCATATAAGAGGATATATCCTCTTTCAAAAGAATTGATGCAATATATGAAGTCATCAAAGGTAGCTAGACGTGGTTATGTTTTTGATTCTAAACCTAGTCTCTACACAAAATGAAATAAGAAAATAAAAATGTTTTAAATTCCACAGACTAGATATAGGTTTGGTGTCTACTGGTCTGGGTGAGGTAACGTTGTACCGCCTATAAGGCACCATATCGACAAGATCAGTGTCGTGTTACTGATGTGCCAAGTACTTTGGAGTCCACTGCCTCGTAAATGTCCTTGTCACCTGTATGTTAAAATCTTGGGGAAAATATCCCTACTCAGCTCACCTGATTTTAACTCTCTCCGTGCTGAAAGGGAACCGGAGACACCCTAAAGAGCAGTGCCTGTGGTTATTCCAGCAGGGAGGTGGTTAAATGCATTCATAATATTTTATGTAAAGTTATCTGCTTGTGAAATTAATATCATGGCATTTGAAAATGTTCATATACAAGTGTTGGGTAGTTGGTGGGTTGGGTGGGCAGTTGGTGGGTTGTGTGGGTAGTTGGTAGTTGGTAGTTGGTAGGTTGGGTGGGTAGTTGGTGGGTTGGGTGGGCAGTTAGTTGGTTGGGTGGGTAGTTGGTAGGATGGGTGGTTAGTTGGTGGGTTGGGTGGGTTGGGTGGGTAGTTGGTGGGTTGGGTGGAGTGAATTATTGTTTTACATCACAGAAGGAATCTTTGGTTTGCGATGATGTTGGACACATGATCTGAGTAATCCTATATGAAATAGAGTAACTCTAAGGTAACTCTAAGGTAACTCTAGTAACCTAACTCCAACCGTAGTAATGGTGTAGTCTATAACCAAGGCTGGAGATCAGGGTTACCTTAGACGTACACCATTTTGTACAGGATAGACCTGAATGTATAATTAACTTGTACGTATGTAATATAGAACTTCACATGAACTCTGATATTAGCCTCTTAACAAAGCTGTCTACAAAGTATACCACCCACACATTGCCACCCTGAACCCACCCCATCCTTTCCACCAACCCCACCCCAGGCATTTCATTGATAACAACTCTTAATAATCTTCAGACTAAAATATGGAAATGATAAATGTCCCCATTTTTTTTTAAATTGAGCCAATTGGACCATGGAAGAAGACGATGTTTTGACATTGAAATATAAACCTTACCACACAGAATACAGGGAATTAATGATTAAGCCACCATGACCTTGTATCCTAGAGCGACGCATCCTCTTGTAGAGAACATAGGATAAAGAATAATTTGATAGAACGCGTTCTCTCGTGTCCACGGTCGACATGAAAAGATCCACAATCAGATTGCCTTTGTTAAAAGGCTGGCAATCTTTTAAAGAGCCGCCGCTTGTAAAAATGTTGGATTGCTGGCAATCTTTTAAAGAGACGCGTAAACCTTTTATCAATGTATTACCTACTCAACCCGTTGTCGAGAGTGTAATGATATCAGAATTCTGCCTCCTCAGACAGAATATTCGTTTGAGCAATTACAGGCCGCGGCGAAGATTCAGATATTTCAGAAGCATTCATGCTCGAAATGTTTAAAAACAGAACATTCGCACACAGCTTTTTCTTAAAACTGAAACGTGACACTGAAATAAGCGGCTATTATTAAATAGCACGAGCCCTTGGTTTATACTCAGAAATCGGCGATCGGGAAAAAACGGACAATTATGGACTTTGTTCACGGTTGAATCCCATTCCAAAGCCAAATTGTCGCCTATCTTCAACCGACATAAACAACAATCCAAACACCCTAGGCTACAAAAGATCCCCGTAAGTTTGTGCGTGGATTTAAATATCTCTTCCAAATTCCCTTACCTCAAAGCGTTTTTCTTTTCTTTTTTTATCCACGTTAAATCGGAAAGGACAGGGTGGAATTCCGTGGGTCCGAATTTCAGTATCACAGCAGAGAACACATAACGCCCTTGTTTCTACTTGAGAAGAGTTGGAACGGTTGTCTCAGTGGGGTGTGGATGGGGTGGGTGAGACTAGGGGTGTGTGGGGGGAAAGTTGACCCCTGCTGTAACCTCTAAATCCCTAAATAAGAGGACCCAGCCCCTCACCTATACAGAGGTCCACATACTGTCCCCACACAGCCGGGGTACAAAGGTTTCAAGGCTATCACGTTATCCCTAATGGGACAGCGGTGGACAACGGGAGCTGTCAAACCTGAATGGAAATCTCCAAAGACTTCAAAAATGAATTGAAATCGCCCAAGACCATTACAATAATATTAGATCACCTTTTTAAGACTGATGTCCCATGTGCAAAAATAAATTATTTGGAAGTTTTCTTTAAAAAGTTGTCAATTTCCAAAGACTTCAAAAATGAATTGAAATAACCCACAACCATTACAATAATATTAGATCACATTTATAAAACTGATGTCCCAAATGAAAAATAAATTATTTGGAAGTTTTTAACAAATTGTAATTTTCAGTGAGGTTCTATTAGACATGTGCATGATAAAAAGATTATGATATATGATAAAATATGTCATTCTTACATATAAAAAGAATATCCACATTTAAAGAAATGTTATCAATTGAACTGCCTGGGGTGTGTGCACCTGTGGGTTCTTATAAAATTGTACATCATAAATCATTATATTTTTTTAAAGTAAAAGATCAAGATTGAACTTGAAGCGCCTTTTCTAATGAACGGTCAAAGTGTAAGGAGAGCTATAACTCTTTATACAGATGGATCGAAATTAACACTAGTCCGCTGGCCCGGGCCATTTCTCCCAATGCTAAAGGTATCGTAAGGACTAGTAGAAAATTCATAGCATTTGGTATTTGTATCACTATTAGGGCTAGTAAGTTTTAAAGTTAGTTTCCAATCGCTGTATACATGTGTAGGAATTAAGACTATGAGTGTACTGTGAAACATGACCATGTATTCTAAATTACTAGCATATTCATAGAATCTCCGTTTTTCTAGTTTCCAGTTTTACTTTTCCTTAACCCTCTCCCTGCTGTATTAGACATAGACACAGCTTATCTGGGCATCTCCGATTGCCTCAAGCATGGAGGGTTAAAACCATGCAAACCTGATCAGCAGTGTTAACATAGATCTGCTGATATTTCACAACAGCTTTCCTAATTTTGATGATTATACCCATCCTGATTTCTTTATGTGGTGTTTATTTCCTCTGATTTTCTATTTTCCGGTCTTGCTTTCCCTCAAAACCATGCTAACCAGATCAGGAGTCTATTAACATAGATCTGCTTACATATCAGCTACTTTACATGTGGTACTTACACCTTACCCCCTTGTCATCTACTGACCCTTGACATGTCTCCTGGGACCTCCGACCCCCCTCCTGACCTCTGATACCCCACCCCCAACCTTTGACCCACCTCTCCAGTACCCCTTCCATCATTACCCCGGCTCAGCAAACACTCAGTCACCCATGGGGGGTATCACCAATATCCCAGCTCAATCTTGGTGAACACATAGACAAGGGTTTCTCTGCTTATAGACTGATGACGTGATCAAAGGGCCTGTAATCAAGAAGGCCTTTGAAGATGACCCGCCACAAGGCCATTACAAGGCCAACACAAGGCCTGGGTGGACATGGTCTTGGGGGTCTGGGTCTGACCTAAAGGGGGAGGGGAGAGCGGGGTGCTTTGGAGTCAATTTAAGGGTGGATTGAGATGGTCATTAGAGTTCATGGACGGAATGCTGGTGGTAATTTATTTTCTTATTGCATGAGAGATGGACGTATTCTGGGAAAATTTAACTTGAAATTTGCATACAAGTTCCATGTTTAAAGTTCAGATATAATCATCCTTGACACAGTCTCACAGTACACCATCAATATGGATGTCAAAATTCACATTCATTGTTCATGTCATCTTCTGAAATGCATGACCACTGCAGGGGCGGATCCAAAGGGGGGGGGGGGGAGTGTTTTAGCTCACCCAGCTTGCGCCCCCCCCTAGAATTGGAGAATTTTGTTTAATACCGTAAACATATATTTTGTAATATGGTTTGGTTATATCACTTACTATTGACACAACTTTAGACTTGTATGCTGAAAGGCATCCTAGAATTATGTTAATGACAGTTTTATATCATAAAAACTAAATAAAATAATCACTGAAATTATGAGCCCCCCTAAAATATACTCTGATCAACACACGCACGCACGCATGCGTGACGCACGCACGCACGCACGCACGCACGCACGCACGCACGCACGCACGCACGCACACACACACACACACACACACACACACACACACACACACAAAGTCTGGATCCGCCCCTGCACTGCCTTATCATGATGTGTTTCAGAGGATGGGTAAGATTAAATCTAGATAAGGAACTTGGAAATTCAATGTAAATTAAAACAAATATTTTTACTAAAAATGACGGAACTCTCCAAATTTTCAGAAAATATTATTTTCAATTCCAAGACTAGAGTTAAGTTCAATGTAAAATAATAGTAAACACCCACCTGTCCCAAAACCAGATGCCGAGAATACGATCCTGCCCCGGCGTCAATGTCCACAGATTAACACAAGTTAAAATTCTCAAACGGAAAATCTCAAACATTGCAACCAGGAAACACAGGAGGAGTCAGAGAGAAGGTCCATAAAGCATGCTTAAGAGCGGTCATCAAAGTTTAAAGGGGCACCGTCATTGTCTCTCGCCCCTCGTATCAGATCTGGCACCCCCTATCAGATCTTTTCTAGGGGAGGTACCATCAGTGAAAGGGACAGGGACTGAATAAGGTGGGGTGGGGTGGGGGCAGATGGAGCCGCCACCCCGAGAATAGCTCCAGGGTGGGACGTAAGGTGGACATGGGGAATTAGCCATCTGTGATCCTTCAAATGAGATCAGATTTAACAGCAGACACTGTCAGCACTTATCAGTATTTTCGGCCATCTTGTATCATGGATGAACTGAGATAAGATCTGCTTGTATTAATCTTGTTCTCTTTCACTGTGTTCAAAGTGGGAAAGGTAATTGATGGAATTAAACGTGGACATAAAAGAGTCAAGATTTGCGAAATCTAAAATTAATTATTATTTTTTTAAATAAAATGTTCAGAAGTATTTTATTCAAGAACATAAGAATAGAAAATTGGATAAAATTAACCATAATATGGAGTCATTATATTAATGATCTAATTGAGGAGGAGTGTCAAAGAAAATCCTTTAGAAATCAGAACATTATTACATTAAATTATATAACATTATGATGATAATTTGTTGATAACACAGGATTAGGATAAGAAGATGATTACAGAAAAGAACGAGACTTTGTAATTGCCTAAAACCAGGTGTAAATTCAGGAATTAAATCAGGTTCCATTTCAGAAATTCATCCACAAAACATTTGAATGGGGTTTTTTAAATACGGATGGAGATAATCAGATATACAGTAGACCTCCCATATAACCAGACACTTGCCTATACTATAACGTACTGAATCTGAAGTCCAAATCCCATCTGGACGCAAATTACGGAATATGCGTATAACAGAAATAGCCAGTCCCAATGAGTATGTTCTATGCAAGGTCTACTGTAGTCCATAAACAGAAATGGTCCATAAACAGATACCCTGGTATGGTCTTTGATTGCATACACACTGTATTGCGCAAACACATTGTACCTTACATAAACATAGTTCTACACAACAGTGCTATGGCATACCATACCCCACACCACAGCTTTAACCAGTGAGTTCCTACTCCAGATAGTTAGTGCACATTATGGCAGATTTATTGTACTTCTTATCTGAGGTCACGGTGACCTTGGCACTGAAGAGCAGTCTCCTTGTCAACACGGGTAATAAAACAAACATAAACTGACGAAAGTACAGAAATTCTATATTGGAAGGCAATCTCAATACAACAGGCCGACATCTGCCATGTAATCAAAGACAATGTTGTAGGGGGCGAGTGATTTTGCGGAAAATTGAGGCGTGAAGATGTCAAATATTTTTAATTGCATTCATTCGGAATAGCCAGCGTTGTCTAGGGGGATGTATACCTAGATTCAATAATGTGTGAGACAATAGGCCACAGAACTAAGACTATTATTACATACTCAAAACTTTGGGTTTGTGGTTTTTGTGGTAACCAGGCCAGTCACAACACAAGGTCTTGATTTGCACCACCATGGTCTGACGGATTCCCACAATGTCCTACGACCATCATTTGTGGTTGCTATGCTCTGCATTGTATAGAAGAGTTCCGTGAACTCTGTTCTATGGAGAATATGACAGCCTCCAGGATTGGATTTGAACTCGAAGTTTTAGGTTTGTAGTTTGACACACTACCACTGTGCTAGAACCATTTCCTTTGTCTCACCCACCAGCAGCACTGGTTGCTACCGGTATATCATGTATATAGAAACTGTTCTCTGGAGAAAATGATAGGCTCCAGAACTGGATTTGAACTATAGAATCCATTTTTGTAGTTCGACACACAACCACTGTGCTAGCACCCCCATCCCATTTCCTATCTCATCCACTACCATCTGTGCTTACTTTAACCTCTGTTCTGTAGAGACGATGACCAAATTTGAACTCGAAAATGTTGAGCTTTTCAGTCTGACACCCTACCAATGTGCTAAACAACAGAAATCTTGTTAACCCTCTCCCAGCTGGATTAATTCCAACCCCTGCTCTCTAAGGCATATCTGGTTGTTTCCAGCATTGAACGGGTTAAGAGTCTACAGCCGACAGTTACACAAACACTCTTAAGCCAGTTTCAATAACACTTTGCCGCTAATCAAAAGCTATGAATATATTCTGTCTTCTAAATTTGAGACGTCAACATCCAGCTTACCGTGATTTCCATTTAATTAATTTCCTGCTTAATCCAGAGTTGGGATTGGAGCTTGTTTAATCAAAGATCAGTCATTTTCTTGTAGACAATTACACTTGTAACGAACACGGACAATGAATATTCATGACAGTTAATGAATATTCATGATGGTTCATGACCACGCATTTAGATGAATCCTTTGAGTTAACATGCGTTAACATAGTTAAAATTGGTTAATTGTCAACATCACAGAGATACCTGTCTATGTTCTACATGAAGGGCTGACTGGCAATACCAAAGGCCATGTTTATTTAATTTGTTTATTTAATTAAGAATGGGCGTTTATTTGATAATTTGGGGTTTATTTTGCTTAAATTAACACGCATGATATATTTAACACTGTAGATATTACCCTGCTTTTCCTTGTATACTGTACTCCAGTTTTATGGATAATATGCACCCTTTTCCTATGAAGAAAACAAAATCCAGGTATAAAATAACTACTTTTTTACATTTATCATTTCTCAGTCATTATTCAAAGTTGTTTTCTGGAATGTGTTGTCTTTTACCACTGTCAATAGTGAATACATTCATGCGTATAGGAATTTACTATTGTGACCCATTATGTAACATTAATGGCATAATGAACGCTAATGACGCAACAGCCAATCCCTAACTTTAAGAAAACTCAGATCATATTAATCATTTTAATAGTCATTTCTTTTTTCGCCTGACAAATTTCAGAAAGATTCAACCACGCCTCGACATCCTAATCATTTCTACATGGAAATAATGAAACCCAACATGTAATGTATAAACAAATATAAAAAAAATAAAAAACACAAACCTTCCCACCAACTCCCAGTTTCAATACATGGTTACATATCAAATACAAATAAATTATAATGATTTGTGTGTCTCTTAATACCTTAGACACAATTGCAATTAATTCCGACTGACAAACTGGCGTTAAACTGGACCCAAATACCCTAAAATAACCCTGCAACTGCCACGCACACCCCACCCCGTAACACTGTAAATAAACTTCCACCTGCAACCTGCAACCATGCGCGTCTAACTCGCACGGAGATTGCAATGGATGATCATGACACCGGAATGATTAAACACAACCGACCATACAACTTACATATAATTGCACAACTCAATCCACTTCATGTTTTAACAGTAATACTCTGGTACAACTGAACCTGTTAACCATACCTCTGCTGGAAATATGCAATCGCTGCTCTACCTGCATTCTTGGGCAGGTATAGGGTTAACCTCGAAGGCATGGAAAAATGATAAATTTGTTTTAAATTGGTCCATACTTGTTGGTAACTGGAGACAGCTGATATAATATGTTGCTTTGGTATGATTGTGTTTTATTGCACATTGTCAATGCTGAGTGAGCTGGGAATGACATCTGATCATATCATGCAATGAAACTGTATGGAATGCTTCAGTGTCATAATATGTAAAGAAACAAAAGCATTGTCGAAAGATTTAATTCATGATCATGAATGTTAAATTAGTATGTACCTTTAGTGGCATGCATTATAATCAGTATGTGATGGAATGTGTTATTAATCTGAATGTTATTTTATACATGAATATATAATATACTTGTATAAAGTAAATATCAAGACTAAAAGTCAACATACAATAAACACAAATACAGAAAGATAGATAGAGAGAGAGAGAGAGAGAGATAGAGTGAGAGTGTGTGTGTGTGTGTGTGTGTGTGTGTGTGTGTGTGTGTGTGTGTGTGTGTGTGTGTGCATTGAATGAACAT
>JAVCKZ010069638.1:0-14035 GCA_034780755.1 Lepetodrilus elevatus
GTGTGTGTGTGTGTGTGTGTGTGTGTGTGTGTGTGTGTGTGTGTGTGTGTGTGTGTGTGTGTGTGTGTGTGCACGTACTTACAGAGATGTTTCGGATGATGACATTGTCTCACACGTAAGCTTCACGTCATGTATTACCTTGTAATTGTGACTGTGATGATCATGGTGTATACAGGTGAGTATAGATTATAGGAAGAGCTAGTTATTACCCCAGCGTGTGGCTTCAATCTGAGTCGTATTAAAACGATGTGTAGTTAGAATATGACGTATAGGTTTCTTGCGTCATCATTGGTCGAAATATCAGATTTACTTTTGAAATGTTTGACTCGTAAACTCGGCACTCGACTCGATCGATACAAACCGGAAGTTATTAGTATACGTTGCAGTATGAGCGACGTTGAATAGCTATATATATATAGACTTACATACAGCGGATATACTCCACGTTAAGAAACTGGTTCATCATAACATTGGAAGTTAAATATATAATGTGAGATTATATATAATATGGTTTATACCTATTTTGGATATAGAGCTATATAAATGACTACTTGCATTGGATATTTGTCTACCAAACAGCGGTGGAAGGGCTTTTAGAAGTACAAACATGATTTGTTATCTTACCTCACACAAGAATGTCGGATTTTGATTGGCTGCTTGACAGTCGCGAAAGTATGTTTCTGCCGTAATGAGCATAAGACAATTCAGTAAATACTTTAAAATTATTTAAAATAGTTTATCATATTTTGATTTGTCAAGGCTTTGCGTTAATTTCATTTCAATAATACAATATTGTGTTATCAAATATGAAGATATTGCATTAATTTCAATAAAGCATGTTACTGCAGTCTATGATTCAACATATGGCGCACTCGTGCGGGGTATAAATACTTCTAATCAACTCCGAGCAGGTATTAGCAGCAAGACATTATTTGAGACGTTGTGTAAGCCGTGTTGTTGTAAGACGTTGTTGTAAGACGTTGTCGTAAGACGTTGTTGTAAGACGTTGTTGTAAGACGTTGTTGTAAGACGTTGTCGTGTAAGACGTTGTCGTGTAAGACGTTGTCGTGTAAGACGTTGTGTACGAGGTTGTGCAAGACGTTGTTGTAAGACGTTGTCGTGTAAGACGTTGTGTACGACGTTGTGCAAGACGTTGTTGTGAGACGTTGTCGTGTAAGACGTTGTGCAAGACGTTGTTGTAAGACGTTGTTGTGTAATACATCGTTGTAAGACATTGTTGTGTACGACGTGTTGTACGACGTTGTGTAAGACGTTGTGTACGACGTTGTGCAGAAGTTCTGTACACAAAGGCATCAAGGACGGTTACAGAGGTCAGTGTTTCAGACATAGTCTTTGGTGGAAATATACATATATGCCATATTTAATAACGAACATAAGAATTGTAATTGAATCTCTGGTTTTGACTTAAATTAATTAAACAAGCGCATATGGCTATTTTCCTTTAATTCTCTTTCAGTGTATGAACTTGAGTAACGTCTCTCTCTATATCTGTGTATCATACATATCATATCATGTTTGTACATTATGCATGTATGTTAAGTGTACCCTGTGTGTCACCATGTGTGGTTTTAGAGGAAATAAATACGTACTACTGAATACTGAATACTGAATACTGAATACTGATAACATTCTGAAAACTTATGTATATAACATTATTGGGCTCGAACCACCTCGAAGTGATCGAAACTTTGCTTGCCACCTCTTACTGATTAGAAGGGCGTTTTTTTTATTACATACAAAAACAATATAACGACTTTTAATGGCGGCCATTTTGAAAATTAAAATGGTTGTTTACCTTAATTTAGCCACTCGATGTTTAACTGTTCATAATGGATTGCTTGACCCATACAATGTGTATGTAAACACGATAATTAAAGGCATCACAGTGAAGCATGGATAGATTGTATAATGGATTTATAAACAAATTTCGATCTGAGACTAATTACGCTTGATTTATCCACCCACAAGTTGTTATTACTGATGTAATTATATATTAGTCCACGGTATTCGATAGTTATCAAAATATTAATATTGTATATGAATAAAGCGAACGTTCCGCTATTTATCTTGTCTTTGATGCATCAACTGATCCATGAAGTTAATGCACTTTGCAGTTGTAACTAGGAACTACTCCAAAATGACCATGAATATCTGTGATACTATGCCTTTAAGATTGTAGGAGTTTTACAAGCTATGTGAAATATATTTTGTTTAGCTGGTGCGGTCATTGAAAAAGGGCGGAAATGCATAGTCCAACCCAAAGTGTTTTATTGGTAAAATGTATTATATTAATGAGAAGGGTCCCCTGGACAAAATGATGGCAACGTGAAGTTGGTTACTTATTCCCAGTTCCCGGTTCAATATTCGCGAATATTATTGCTGTAAAGTTGTTTCATGCTACACTATCAACATTCAATGGTTTAAGCGTCGTATACATAGCATTGAAACCAGTGGCAAACATATGTGTTCGAATAAGTAACTAGGATGTGAAGTTGGTTCCCGGTTCGGTATTCGCGAATACGGGAACTGGGAATAAGTAACCAACTTCACGTTGCCAAAAATGATACCACTCCTGGAGGTTCTCTGGTGGGGCTGGAGTGGTCCTAACATAGTGGTCCTCACATAGTGGTCCTCACACACCGAATTTCGCTTTCAGTGTGCAAGCATCTAGATAAATGATAAGGTTCTATCTCAGAGCGTATATCGCCGGATTTGCCGCCGCGAAATTCGCCTTTGTTATACAAGAACCTTAAGAACCGTTGCTGTGCTTCTCTGTGTTGTTTTCCTTTCAAGCTTCTAAACGATGCTGTCCTGAAGAGTGTCACCTGACCTGGCCCCGAGATTACGAAACTTTCTGAGCACAAAAACGTACTCAGACTATGACGTCACATGACGTTTTATGAACACAAGTCTGAGTTGAGTATGAAATCGTACTCAGAAAAATTTCGTAATCTCGGGCCCTGTACTTGTAGATGGAGTTGTCCTTATTGTCAGTTCTGGTGGGCGGCATTGTGCTGGGGATTCTGAGCAGGTGTGAGGCTAGCCAGAGAGAAGGTTAGTGTATTTACCCTTATTGAATCAGTGTGCGACATTAGCAGTGGCCCGATGGCCAATGCCTTAGCTAATTTCACTCGGTCTAAGCTAATGCACTTTGGCAAAGACCGATTGTCTAAGTAAAAATAATAATTCTATATATAAATTGCACCTACTTTCCGCGATTGCATGGTCTTTACTAAGTCATTTTTAATTGGCCCTGATGTCTTTGATATCTCTCTTGTTAATGTCTCACACTGAGTATATGAGTATTATGAATATTCTTTTTCTGTTGACATCGCAAAAATGCGTCCGCCTGTGAGTTGCACAAAGCTAAAACTGAACGGAAGTGACGTCATACTCCGACATCGCTCCCTAATGACGTCATTGCTTGGTCATATGACTACACTATGAGTGTATGAATGTATGAATACCGGTAACATGAGTATACGAGTACATGAGTATATTTGAGTAGTATGAGTATATATGACAGAGTAGTATGAGTATATATGAGTAGTATGAATGAATATATGAGTATTATGGGTATATGAGTATGAGTATATGAATATTATGAGTAAATGAGTGTATGAGTATTATTAGTGCATGAGTACTTTAGTATTTGAGTATAATGAGTATATACATAAGTATTATGAGGGTACTGTGCCCTCTTTAATGCAAATGTGCAATTTACGGTCAATAGGAATTGGTCAACTGTTTGTCGTCATCATTCATCGTACAAACTCATTCTCTGCTCTCAACCAGTAAGGGACTCTATGGTCAATTCCCACAAGACACCTGGTCGTGCCAAAGCCACGTACAATATCATATGACAATAAAAGCCTGTGTCCAATTGTTTGGAACGGACTCCCCAGTTACATGCAAAACATCACTATATAGGGAATCGTCCAAAGGAAACTTAAATAAATCCTCTTTGAGCACTCTTGAGTATGGGCGTTGTGCAAATGTAAACTCGGTTGTTATTATTATTATTATTATTATTATTATTCATAGATATAATACTTCATTTTGTGACATCTTTCCAATTCTAGCATTGCATTTTTCTGGTTGATAGTCACGTTACGTCAGAAATGTGTGTCTGAATTGGTTAAATGGATGTTGATGATTTCTTGGAGTAATGACCTATAGAAATTTTGATTTTAATGAGAAATACATACACAGCTACCCAATTACAATTTTCCTTTGGGATTTGAGCTTTTGATAGAGCAGTGGCTTTGTGCCAAAATCGTTTCTTAATTGATTCCCAAGGCAATTATTTTTCAGGTTCTTGTACGAGTCGACATTTGCAAGTGGGAAATTTTGAACGTATTTTCAGTCTTGGAATATTGACTGAAATTGTGATTAATTAGAAGATGCAGTGGAGAAAAAATCCCGAACAATTTGTGATTATGTGGTGAAATATTCTTTGAAGATTTCGCAAATAAAATGGCCGACAATTACACGTGACTCATTCTGTTTTCAGGTAATAACCCCGTTCCGTAACCTCATTCTCTGCAGCGAATCTCGGCGGGAGATGGAAGAGTGGATTAGTGCTTTAAAAATGGCCGCCAACAAGGAATACTATGAAGTGAGTATAAAATGTGAATTGTGTCTTTTTCTGGAATGAAAATGTTCTGATCTTACAGTACACATATCTTGTGGTGGTTTTAAAATGTCAAGGATGGAAATTAACACTATTCTGTAATAATTCGGTCTGTTAGATTTCCAAGGTACATTTCCATCTCTGATTGTACTCATGATATTATTTGATTGAAATATGTTTTTGATTCAGCTATTCCTATTTTTGATGTTCACCCATGAATAAATAAATATACAGTGAATATACTGCAATCTGATTGGTTCACGTGACCCCAAAACATTGCGTTCATACTTTGACGGAAATATTTTTGTTAGGTGGCATTGTGACGTCACATTATATATGACGTCATCTATACTTGACGTCATCAAAATATTAATGCGCCGCTTATAAAATATAGACTAAAAATATTGCATTATGTCAGACTATTACATCAAATAACTCCCCACCAATTTATAAGAATTGACAGCAATATTTGTTGTGTTCATCGAGGTATAAATGTAAAAAACGATCTGTAAACTTTTGTATGAAGTGCTTCACGGATTCATACAGTTTGTGCATCGGTTTTTACGTTCATACCTCGATGAATGCAAAAAATAGTGTAGTCAATCCTTAAATAAATCCAGATTGTACATACCGGTGACATACCATAGTATTTTTAAGGTATAATTTTTCTTGGATAGATATATGTACTTTTTGGTTTCAAATTGTTTAATGCAACATGTCATTGAGATTTCCATTCTAATTTAGTGGCATCATACTAATTTTAACCCGCCATAAAAAAATCTGACATATTCCCACAGCAACATAAAGCAATAAATCAACGCACAACCCAAAATGTGGCCGATTTCGTACACATTTTTTTTGCGTCTTTCCATTAACCTGAAGCTGTTTCAAGTTCAAAACTCATCACAAACTAAAGCAGAATCGCACCGTTGCTCATTACGATTTAAATGCCTCTATTGCTTTTCAACAGCTTAGGAGTACGCGCTTATCAAATGCGACTGAACGGTGTAGTAATCTTATCGTTTACGTCCAGAATAGCTTTAATGCCGCTTTATTACTCCCTGCCCAGAGACAGTGAAGAAAGTTAGCAGTGGAAATAGCTTCTTTCAGATGTGTGTGAAATAACTATGGAATGGATTAATAATCCTCCAGACTAAATATATATCTGTGTGTTCAGTGTAAACAGGTTAAGATGCTTTTTATCCAGTCGTTCGTCTGGGATCCGCATGTTTTAATATAATTTAATTGAAAGCGATGAATATTAATCGAATTATTCTGAAAATCAATCACGTACCACTGTACCGTTATTGCAGGTTTTTTTTTAAGCCGGAAATTAAAAAATAATTTAACATTTAATTGGTGCAAATGGGCGAAAGATTCCTGCAATGACGTCCAGTTTAAATCTACTCACTCCATAATCACAGTGGTGGAAAATCTCTTTGTCAGCGACATTAAATTATCTAATTCACTTAAAAGTTTTTGCAAAGAAGGAATGTGTGTTTTATCGTAAGTATCTCATAGAAATAGAAAATACATAATTTTCCTACTTTTTATAATTTTGGTCTAATCTAACTCTATTTAAACTGAGGTAGACATTTAATTTTTTTTGTTTACAGTTGCCATTTTTTTCTTCTCCTTTCTTCTTTCGGATATATACTTCATTTCAGAGTTGCTGATCTACTGCATGCTAGTGGTTGAATTTTTATTGCATACTTAGACTTAATTACTTACTTTGTCAATTGTGAGATGCAATAAATCCATTAGAAATTATAGACTTATCCTAATGCAGTGTGCCTTGTAATATTGTCACATAAAATAGATGGACAATTTATCAAAATTACGTAATTGTTGAGTTGCCTTCTGTGCACTGGCACTGATACTTTGTTGAAGATTTCCTAAAAGGTTTACTGTGTTAGATATTTTAGCAATGATACTATCCATTTGAATCATCCAATTATGCTAAAACGTTAAAATATGAACAATGTAATTTTATTTGAATGCCCTCTTTTAATGCATTGTTTTCACCACTATTGTATCCATAGTTTTTGATGGTGAGATAAAATAATTTGCATATCAATTCTAGTTGATTGGGTTTTAGGTTTATATGAAAAGAACTTACCTCGGAAATCTAGACTTGATCGTCTGATGATCTGTTCGTGGCTGATATATTGATATAGTGTGAGAATGTTTGGACTTTGGAGCCAAAGGTCCCGAGTTCAAATCCCGTCCTGGGAGCCTAGCATCAATGTTGGCGGAAGTTACCTTTCTGACGCGGTATTGATAGGATGCACTGTCTGTAGAGTACCAATGCAGATACCCTTGGTCTTGTCAGTACCAGCCGATGCTCACGATTTACTGCAACATTCAGCGCTATGGATGTTGCAGGTTTCCTCTTGTCCTAAACTGACATGTTGTGATATAAGTGAAAGAATCTTTAAAATAACTCTAAACCTCAATTAAAAAAAAATAAATCAAAACAATTTAGTTAGGAAGTTCTTCAACACTATCACGAGTATTTATTGCCATGATGTTGCAATTTCCAAAAGGTCAAACTATGAAACATGAAATTGGAACAAGCAAACATCTTCATGTGTTCCAACTAAGCTTTCTCATGATGCCACGTTTTGATAGTCTGACATGTGGCCAATGTTGGTGTGTATATCTGACTAAATGGCATTCAGATATGCTTTATCTAACTAATTCCTGTATGATGATTGGGGGTCCACACTGACATTGGCAGGTGCGTTCACTGTTTACATCCGCGTTGATATTTGTGAATGATATGTAATCTCTCAAGCATGACTCATGTTATATGTAGATATCTCTGACAGATTAATGCCTAGAATATGATGCAACCACAATAAGGAATCATAAACATATTAAAAGATGTTTGTGTTCTTTTAGCTTTATGAAGCAATATATAAAACATTATCTATCCATTTAATGTTTCGAGGTAAATAAACTGTTCCTTCAAAGATAACATTTAGTTCATTCATTGATTCATTTATTCATTGATTCATTCATTTATTCACTCATTCATTCATTCTACCATTTCAAAGTAAATATAATAGCCATTTATAAATAACATTTAGTTGATTGATTGATTGATTGATTCAATCTACCATTTCAAAGTAAATCAAATATCCATACAAAGGCAACATTTCGTTTCTGTCAAAATTACATTGCCAATGCTATGACTTTTACTAAAGTAATTCATGGCAGGGTTTCTCTTAACGCGCAATCCTGCGTCCCATACGCCAAAAATTCAAGTTTGGACGCTCTTTATTAATAAAAAAATTGTTAATAAGTATATCAACATGCATCCCTGGGACTCTCAAAAATTGAAACCTAAGTGGAACCCTGTTCATGGTAATTTTATATTATCACTAGGATATGCTTTAATAATAGCATTGATACATATATTATAGCTCTTTGTGTTACATGTGCAATGCACTCTCTAAATATAGTTCTATTTGAAGTGTGTATGCTATCATAGTCTATAGTATAGTGTGTATTAGCATAGTATGGTAACCACTGGCGTGATTTACACCACAATATACCAACTTGGGATGGGGGTTGGGTGGTATGGGAGGGGTTCAACTATTCATGTGTACACGCATATACTCAGCCCTGACACCCCAATATCTACAAATGGAATATCCTTGTTATCAGCGATATATACCACTGATACGGGCCAGTCCAAACAAAGAAGGGGAAAGTGTGTTCATTATTATTAAAGCATCTACTTCCTGCATCACGGTATAGAAGGAAGTGAAATGGTCATGTGCAGTCCGGGAATGTCCCTGTACGCAGAGAAGTCGTAGTCCACCATCATGTCAGTAACTGTCCGAGATTAATCTCGAGATATATATCATCGTGTGGCGCAGATCGCTGGCCCAGGATCGTGGACAGCTGGGAACAACAGATGCAGACGACATCACGGACATGATATACGACTCTAGATGAAGGGATGGTATTTACGTGGAAGACGTCACACCCAATGTTGTGACACTGATACTGTGACACTGTGACACTGTGACACTGACACACACATGGCATAGCCTGCTGATGATGTTGATGACATAAGCCCAAGTTCTCAGCCAGTTGTATTTTTTATCTCATTTCTCATCTCATTTTGATCTTGTTTTGATCTCGGGTTAATTAATTTTCATATTGGGCATACTCGTGTATTCAATTTATTGTAAATGTATTTTATAGTTAATTGGGATATATGTGTTAATTCATCATAAAAAACGTCCCAGCCAGTTGTTTTTTGATCTACATTGGACATATTTAATTTATGGTATTCCTTTTATTGCAAATTTATTTAATATTTTATTTAAGATATGTACGTTTATTTACCATAAAAATGTCCTAGTGTATGTTTATTCACCATAAAAACGTCCTACTAGGCTAGTAGACCAAACTTCCAACTTTTGGGGCTTTTTTAAAACTTGTATGATTATAGAATATTTCACAGTTGTCAACATCATATTCTGTCACCATTGCTGATTTACTGAGTTTTCCGTTATTAATTTCCTTCAGTTGAACAATGGTATACGGATAATTGTTCGTGTATTGCGTGTTCTGAGTGGTTTGTTATTCAGGTCTAAATGTCTGTCACTAGAGGAATTAGTATGCAGATAGCGGTTAGCGTAAACACAAGTATAATACACATTTTGGTTGATCACAATATGATACCATCAAATAGAATAAATATTAACTCGAATTTGATTTCCATTTCATGCAGTGATAAGGTATTTTTGTGTAATATTATTTCAGTGTTATTACATGCTATTCAAACAGTTGTGTTGAATCTCAAACAGTCAGCATGTTGAGTCAGTAACGGTGCCTTTAAACAGTTGAAAGGAAATCGTGTTTGTCCGATTATACTCAGAATAGCCGCCTACCTATAGAGCGATGGTTTAATTCCAAGCACACTCCTATGGGCAGTCTATATACACACCCATGTATGTGTGTATAGTGTTGCATATTTGTGGGCAGCTCTCTCGTGCGCGGGGTGCGCAACAATACATGTTGTTTGCGGTCTGTAAATATTGCCAATCTAGGCGAACTTCTCACTGCATAAAAGGCGCCCCTACTGATTCGACGGTTATAAATCCAGATAGAAAAAAATAATCGCAACAATTTGGATGATTAATATTGGTGATATAAATTGTAACGCAATTCCCCAGTTTTCTTTTGACCTTTCTTCTTTCTCTCTGCCGTATGACGATAGTTTTCGATGTCGTTGCTAAAGACGATAGTTCTCGATGTCGCTGCTAAAGACGATAGTTCTCGATGTTGTTGCTAAAGACGATAGTTCTCGATGTTGTTGCTAAAGACGATAGTTCTCGATGTTGTTGCTAAAGGCAGGTCTTGGGTCATGTCAGATAAGCAAATGCTTGAATGAAGGCAAAGATTGATTGAGCATCTACGGTATTTGATGAAAAAGCCCTGCACTAAGTCCTCACAAGTGCAGATTATCGGGAATTAGGAGAGAATACAGGACTACTCGCCCTGAGAGTGACAAATCATGGTCGATGATACAAGTCTCCTTATTGAATGGAGTTGCGCGCGATCACTCAATATTTTGAGTGGTAAAGAATGCTGATGTAATTGATGTCAAAAGTCGGTCGGCCTGGATTCATAATGAATGTTGTCAAATTATGAGTTGTAACAATTGTAGCAAGGAACGTAGCTTCAAAATTCAATTGTATTTATGTTTTTTTATCTTTAGTCAGAGGTCAAGGTCATGATCACAATCAAGGTCAAACACAAAAATATATTCAACAACTGTTTACCGGATTCGTATCTTGTTCAAACCGGTGAATTATTGACTCTTTGCAATAGCCTAAAAAGTAGGACAAAGGTCAAGTGTCAAGGTCATCTTGGCGTGACTACTGTAAATGTAGGGGAAAAAAACAGTCCAAAGATATGTTGACTATGCAAGATAATCAGATTCAACTGAATACCAAGAATAGGCGGGGAGGGGATATTGGTTTCACTCGGCAGTAAATTCACACTTTCTAAATTCTAGTGAGGTATTTTTTTTCTCTGTAGCATTTTATAATTTAAGTAAACAGTGCAATTTGATGTTCATAGAAGCGGCAAGTCAGACCAAACGGCAAGTCAAACCGAACCAGGAAGTAATATGAGCTCCAAACGCTGCACAGGATGCGCCATGTTTCCTAACATTTATGAACATTTGTAATACAAACACCGCGTCGAGCTGAACTGAGACCATGTTTTCGTCCATGAGGAGGCTGTTTGCCGGAGCGTGTGCTCAAAATGACGCCCAGAAAGATGACCACAGTGTTGAAAGTGACTCGGACATTGTTGATAACGAACCCGAGTTTTCTACAAATACTTTCTATGAAGAGGATGACATAGTAAGTTCCATGGTACAGAACATTAGGTTATTTTGTTGACTATTTTACATATTTGTTGACTGTTTTACATATTTTAAAATTTACGACACAGTGCCCAATGATTATTTTGGCAATTTGGAGGATAATGTTTCGTTATCATTTCTGTCATAATGCATTCATAGAATATATTATAGAGTTACGTAATTCATCAAAAATTATTTACATATTCTACGTTTCGTTAGCAAAATGCTATCATCTGCATGATCATGTAAGGTGACAATGGAATGGAAATACTTATTTCAAGTTCATAAACCTTTAACATTGTTTGTAGAGTAACATTTGGAAATAATTTATAATAAATGTGGAACATAAATCAGTAACTTTTTCAATTGTTATTTTCAGTTTCTGACCGTAACGTGATCTGTAAATCCTATGATGATTACCACCCATCCATATAGTCGCTCATCTAGCATTTGCGTATGCACGACTTACTTAATTCCCAGTTCCAAAACCATCGTGGAATAATACAGGACCATTAGTAGATATGATTCAGTTAGGAAATTAATGTGTAATTGATTTTTACGATATTGATGTGTGGACACTTACCGCGGTGTAAATGATGTCTGATGGAAGGTGTGGTAGTCTGCTATTAGCGGCCACTCTGTAAGGCGATCGTCGCAAATGGGTGAAAGATTCCCGCAGCGACGTTAAACTCCATATTCACTCACTGTAAGGTGTCGTATACCACTAACACGTGGCCATATTACGTGCTTAGTGTCCTTTGGGTTACTCAGTCGTAGACGCCACTCGTTTAACCCTCTCCATGCTGTAGGCAACCGGAGAGGCCTTAAAGAGCAGCACCTAATCCAACAGGGAGAGGGTTAACAGGGATCCAAATTAACACTAGCCCGCTAACTCGGGCCATTTCGCCCAATGTTAAAGGGCTAGTAGAAATTCATGACATTTGTTATTTACATCACTGTTCAGGCTAGTAAGTTTTCAAGTTAATTTCTATCGCTGGGTTAATACATTTGCTAGTTGTGATGGCTTCCAGTGTTGGACACCGATAGTCTTGCGCTATAACAATGTAGTATCAGGAAGGACAAAGGTATGAACGTAAAAACCAATGTGCAAACTGTATGAATCCTTGGAAGAGGTTCATACAAAAGTTTACATATCAATTTTTACATTCAAATTACAGTCAATCCTTATAAATAAATTATATACAATATTGGTGGAGATTACATTCATTTGATAGTCTGAAATAACAAAAGCGTTTATATTTAATAATTTAACTTGCAAGCCCAGCGCAATAATATTTGATATTGACATTAGCCGCGACCGGTAAACTGTCAATCAAGCACCTGTGGCCTAAGAAAACTTTGTTCATCGAAGTATGAACGCAATGTTTTGGGGGTAATGTGAATCAATCAATTATGTCTATAGCATGATTTGAATGACATGCAACATTTCATTGGTCCAATGCCGACATCATTTAGTGTACAATATATTGTATATCTTTAATGTTGAAGTTTATCTAAGGTTTGTCTTACAGACATGCATGCAACATTAATAACAGACATGTTTTTGAAGAAAATATAATATTTTTCTCATTTCCACGCTCTTGCGGAAAGTTGTACTTGCACGCACAATAAACCAAACTGAGATGATGTCGTAGTTTCCGCCATTCCAGAATTAATTTCTTCGCATTTTCTGATCAGTTCTGATCAATTTCTGTCATTAATATTTATGATTAATTTCATTGCCTTTTTTAAAAATGTTGCAGCAGGGCACAACAATCCACACAGATGGTGTCATCATTTCTATCATTCCATTACTAATTTTTGTTCATTTTCTATTTCTGAGCCATACTTGGATGATGTAATAGTTTCCATAATTTATTTCTATTATTAATAATCCATGTATTCTCTGTGTCACCATTTCCATCATTTCATCACCAATATCCGTCATTTAATAATAATAATAATAATAATAAGCGCATTTATATTACGCCAAACCCATGCTTCAGAAGCATGCTCATAGTGCTACATTATTATTACCCCGGTCAATGGATCAATGTACACTCATTTCACCTTCTCAACTCCCTGGGGAGTATACAACCCAAACTGCCAGTTAAGGCACTAGAAGGTTTTACATTCACAATTCCATCTCTTCCTACCGGGTTTTATCGCTAATTTCCATGCATTTTCCAGCAGGACGCTACAAGCCAGAGATGATGTCATCATTGCATCACCTAATTTCCGTCTTTCCATGACTAATTTCCGTAATTCCATCACCAATTTCCGTCATTCCATTGCTAATTTCCGTGCATTTTGTGTGTTTCCAGCAGGGCACTACAAGCCACACAGAGATGATGTCGGGTCAACACAACTGGTATGCCTGCTCTCACGCGCGCCCTACGTACTGCAACGTGTGTCGAGAGGCCCTGTCAGGGGTCACATCACACGGCCTTTCATGTGAAGGTCAGTGAACAGCCTTGACTTTTCAGGGTTGGAACTTAACTTTAAAACATGCTCGCCCGAATAATGATATAAATAACAAAACATGAACTTTTTACTCGCTCGTAGGATACCTTTAATAGGTAGAAATGGATCGGGCCGCCGGGCAAGTGGCAACTTCTAATCCTGCCTTTGAATGTTTATTTTAAAATACAATATTGACAGTACTACTTGTCTGTCCTTGCATGAATTCCATAGAGACCCACAAACTTAATTTCCTGATGAAGACAAGTGAGTCCTGACGTCATCCATTTTCCTAGCCTAATCACTGGCGTCACAGAGACCGTTATGCTTACGTACTGAATCAACTCCTCTCCGACTGACGTCAAAATCTATGATAAATCTATCATTCCAACCAAATCAACCGTCATCACACAATCTCATGAAGCGCAGTTACAACTTACTCACACAATACATAAGGCCATTTATTTTTTATTAGTTGGTTTACGAAACCGCCGCTATTGAAAACGCCCAAATCCAAATAAAAATAA